>JADDOH010023213.1:0-61873 GCA_016648135.1 Agrypnia vestita | reverse complement strand
TTTGGCATTCTACTTTCGTTATGTAGCTCTAGCATTCACAAAATGCAATATATTAGTAAAAAATAAGCTGGAAATAGCTCTTTATGAAAAGACATCCCTCAAATAGTATTCCTTTAATGTATCGCAGAACAGTAAAGTGTGTCCATGTTTTGCTTTCACTTATATTTTAATGAAAAACAGTGACATGGTATTCCACTTATAATTAGTGAAAAAGAGTGACGTAGTATTAGTTTCGATTTTTAATTATAATCTCTAACCATTGAATCAAGGCGAGGAGCAACAAACGTCAGAACATTTAATTAACTGTAATTCGTGTGTTGTAATAATATTATGAAGTAATAAACCAAGTTTTGTTTTTGTACATCACATTTATAATAAAAATTGTTTTATTCCTATACATCCATAAAAATAAGTGTTTCGAAGAATATATTGAAATGAAACAGAAAAAACATTTCTCACTGTATTTTAAAACATAAACTACTGATACATATTTGATACACAAACATAATAGACTAAGAGCCAGCGACCGCCAGACTTAGGTTATAGTATCAAACCTGAAATATTTTCTGTACTTTTACACTATAGTATGGAAGAGGCCTATATCCAGCACTGGAGAGATGAAGGCTGAAGAATTAGAAGAAGATGTTTGATGACCTTTAACGACTTCTATGTCCGGATGCTCCAATTTTATGAATTCTGAATATCAGTATCGCATTATCAATACTAAAATAGACTTTATTTTGTAACAAAAAATATTAAAAATCTATCATCGAATATGCAAAACCAAGGGATTATTCTACTGTAATATTGGAGTAGACCGCTGCTCCGGCAGTTATTCGTATTAACTTTTATCGATACCAAATACAGATGTCAACAATGTCACAATTATCTTTTATCGATACCAAATACAGACAAGGGCGGATCCAGCTTTGGCGCCAGGGGGGGGTCACATAGTCGTGGTCAAGTCACAAGAAGTTATAATTTAATTTTGATAATCATAGATACTTACAAGTAAAACGTAGGTATTTTATTAATAAATGTAACTACCTACTGTACTTAAAATACCTACCTATATTTAAATAACAAAATCACTTTTCCTTTTACGTCCTCTCCCGAAACACGTTATCACTTCATCTACTCCAATGGGTACGTTTTTATGGACGTGGAGAAGTGGCAGTCCGGTTAGACGTTCTTCAACCATTGAAGCTCTTAGCCACGATTTGATTCTTCGCAACGTAGAGAAAGATCTTTCCGCTGTCGCTATACTAACTGGTAGTGTAGCCATAATACATAAAAAATTTCTTATATTAGGATACATCTCAATATCGCAATTTAAAATAAGGTCGGAAATCGACTGCGTAACAATGTATAATCGGTTGCTAGTTGTTTCACAGTTTCAATGTCTTGATTACTGTATTCGCTTTTTGGCATGAAAACGCTTAGTTGAAACAAATTAAGTATTTCAAGAGACAGACGGTCCTGTAGGTCACTTAATATTGAATCCAGAAGAGGGATGTATATTAGGGTGTCCCGTCCATGTACGAGAAAAAAAAATTTTTGAGCTACATAATCACAAGAGGTATCAAAATTTGCGCAATTTTACACGAATTGCGAAAAAGGTAACAAAAAATATAATTGTTTGTCATCTTGAGGGCTCTACCGAGCTTTGAAGTTTTGTAAATTTTACGTTTTTATAGAGTTAAACCGTTTGCCTAAAATAATTTTAAAAAATCATGTTTAAAAGGTATTTTAGTATTGAAATTAATGAAACAAAGCACAAGAAAATAAAATAAACAAAATATAGATTATAATCAAAGACAAAAACTAAAAATTTTAACTTATTTTTGTATCCAAAATTTGGCATTTCTGCTCGAGATTGCATCCTGATTCTATAAAGCCATCTCTAGAAGTAACGTCAGTTACACTTTGTGAGGCGTCTGTTATATTCACTAGGACCCGAAGTGCAACCATCTAAGGTCAAGAATAAATGACGAAAAGGTAAGCATACAAACACACCATTGTAACGGTCTCTGCAAATACTCTAAATATTGAATTGAACCATTCCAATCGGTTTTAGTTGCAGTTCCGTCACATTCAACGCAAATCACGTCATCTTAATTCCAACCTCGACCCTCTACTAAAGTTGTGATCGAAGTAAGAATTCCCTTTGCAGTGCCACGTCTTTCGGTATTGTGTGTCCCAAATAAATTTATCCAGGCTGTGTTAAAATTGAGATGTGATCTTCTAAAACTTCTTTGCGATGGTCTTTTCGTCCATCAAAGTAAATGCTTTTTATAACAATACCTCCAATATCTTTTGAAGCTTCCGGGCTTTAGATACATCTCTGTAGATCTTATTTTTATCAATAACCAGAGTTAAATCTTCGGTAGAAACCAAGCCAACGTCAGTCAAAACCGCAGAAGCAACAGCAGCAGCAGATTGCGTGGATAAACCACAGATTTTAGCAACTATCGGCAAAGGCAATGTATTCCAATTTGCCGTTGAAGTCAATGGTGTCTCTGTCGAGGGCGAGTTTGTCGGGGATGACTCTGTTATCGGATACGTTTCTGGGGAAGATTCACGCACTGAATCTTCATCACAATTTGCTGAGACATAATCGGTTTCTTGAGTAAAACACGAATTTTTGTTACCCTTATTGACTCTAAAATTTATCTCTGCTGTCGTTTAATTAATCTAGCCGTTTCTTTCTTATCAAAACCGCTTATAACCATTTTCCTATCATTTATTTGATCCAACAAAAACTTCTCTCATTGATGTAAACTTTATTAGGTTTTAGACACGAACAAGATTCAAATGAAGTGCATTTACAAGCGGAAACGTCAAAAAGTTTCTCAGATGACTAAAAAACATTTCAGTTTATTTTCAAAACTATCATTTTGTTTGTTTTTGGGTTATCTTTTCAAATTGAGATGCTTTTCGAAATTGGATTTCACTAATTAAATAACTCGTTCCTTAGTTGGAATCGAAGTTTTGGTACAAATATTGTTGATCTCTTCGGAAACAATCACATATATATCTGATTTGGATGGATCTTTTCAATTATACGTGAATTTCAGGTCGTTCTTGACAAATTAAATAAATTAAATGACGTCCCTTATAGTTGGTAGCTGCTGATTGTCAAGTTCTTTGTATGGTCCGAACATAGCATAAGTAGTCTGACTACGCCTCGAACTTCTTATTTAAAAATCACAAAGTCCGCTTTTACTACTGTAACAATCGCCATGGTACTTTTATGGCATAAAAATTATTTTGGCTACGAAGAAAACATTCGCGAGTCAAGTCAAGAAAGTCCTCAAAACAAGTTCAAACTTGAGGGTATTTACAGGTTGAAACCTAACAAATTCGAAGTTGCTGGTAACGTGTTGTTACATGCAAATCGAAACGTCATGTATGATTTACACCTGAATAGAATAAAAAGGAAATATTTTTTTGTATTTAGTTCAGGAGCCAAAATTGAAGATAGCGAAATATCAACATAAAAATGACAATTTTTCAAAACTTTGTAGATCGGCAGAACCCTAAAAATTTAGTTTTATTTTATTTTTAAAATTATTTTGGTAATTTACGCTCAATTACGTAAGTTTTGAGAGGTATTGTGTTAATATAAGTCAAAAATTATTATCGGGACAGCCTAGTGTATATGGCTCTGCGGAAATACTCTTCAGCAGATTGAGCAGGTTGGTTATTGGTCCTATGTATTTGTCTTGACACTATTCTGGGACATTTAATTTCTACATCTAGCTGCTCAGCTACTTCTTTAGCCTCTTCAAAAAGCTGTTTTTAAATTACGTCCGATTTTCTCTTTTATTTTGTAGAACACTTATAGTATCATTAATAGCGTCCGCAGCTTTTTTTAAATCAATCGAGTTCGATTGCAGTATTCTGCTTAAAGATACAGTAGTACCTGAAAAATAAAAAAGTTAGTAAGTGACTGAATGTGAGTATGAGTATTTTAATTAGTGGTCCACCTAGGTCCTGGACCCAGCCCAGGGGGGGGTCATGACCCCCATGACCCCCCCCCTGGATCCGCGCTTGAATACAGATGTCAACAATGTCACAATTAACTTTTATCGATACCAAATACAAATGTCAACAATGTCACAATTAACTTTTATCGATACCAAATACAGATGTCAACAATGTCACAATTGATAATTGGAAATAATCCATATGTACCTTCTCACTTGGTTCGCTTCGTTCTCAGCTTAGGCGGAAATCATCCATAGGGTTTAAACTATGAAAAATATAGAATAATTGAGGTGTATTCAATACGGTTACCAAGGTAATGGAATGGGTAGGTAGCTAATATAAGGCGGTCTAGTTTTACAGTATTTTATGCGCACCAATACTATAATTTGGTTCAAACGCACTCCCGGATTCTACGGTCGCCGGGCTGGTAGGAGATTTCCGGCTGGTGAAATGAGAATGGTCTACTGAAGCCCCTATCCTCGATCCTTGGGCCTTACATTCTGGCATATTCTGCCCCTGATATTAATCGTCTTCTCTCGCGGCGGATGGTGCGACTACTCGCCCCGAGATGTCGTTGGTGTCCACTTTGGGTGGCGGTTCCCCACACTACTTAACGAGGTGGCTTCAAGTCCGCGGGGTTTATTATTGTTTTGTATTTAAAAACCGTATTTAATTATATTGTACAGCAAACTCACGATAAATCGAAATTAATGTAAATGAATTCGAAAATGCTTCAGATGACTCAGAGACACGCGTCGTATCCCTAGAGAGAACTTTTCTTGTTTGAAAAAATATTTATATATTCAATTAATTAAATGAAAGTAAGGGGAACTACGGTCTCCTGCATAGCAGGCAGACTTGTACTCCACTACTGAGGAATCGCGTTAAACAAACTTTAAAGATGTTAAGTATTGGGCTGCAATGTAACTCAATGACGGGATCCTTCTATCGAAATCATGCCGCGTTGAGCAAGCTCGTGCAACCTTATGAATCCGTATGACAAGATGTTCATCATCTCGACCTTCGATTACGAATGTGAATGGTGAGATGCTACGTACTTTCGGTATTATTTTATGGAATAGAAGCACGGACGCTTACCGAAGATCTACAGAAGAATACTCAAGATAACCTGGATTGACAAAGTTACGAATGAGGATGTCATGGTTTGGTCATGGATGATTAAGAAAAATAAGTAATTTAAACGATAAAAATCCGATGATTAAGAAAAATAAGTAATTTAAACGATAAAAATCCGATGATTAAGAAAAATAAGTAATTTAAACGATAAAAATCGTAGAGAAAAAGGGCCACTCAGATGGTTTGGGCATTTTGAGCGAATGAATGAGGAAAGAATGGTCAGAAAGATATATAATGCAAGTGTTGGTGGCGCCAGAAAGAGAGGGCGACTGCGGAAGACGTGGCACGACTAGATTAACCAGATACTGTAAGACGGTCCCGTTAGAAGCCTCAACAACCGGCGACCTTGCATGCGAAGATATATGAATGCGGATGAGGCGAGAGTTGTATGTCAGGACAGAAGAGTGTGGCGCTCTATCCTACCCTGCCTACCCTGCTTACCCCCACGGGGAAACGGCGTATGGTAAGTAAGTAAGTAAGTAAGAAGCACCTGCCATGATCGCGCATTCAAAGTATTTATCATTCCGAAAAGAATTTAAAGGGGCCCGATATTCATCTCAGAATCGGAAAAAGGGATAATAAATATGAAAGTCTATTAAAACGAAAATTAGTAGTCCAAATAATTATTCATCTATGGGGAAATCCGTTTGATATTGTGTTGCAAATTTGTATGTTTATGGTGCATAGTTGAACAACAGAGAGATATCCTTGCAGTTTAAACAGTATTTTAAAAAATACACAAGAAAGCAATGAAAATAAGAATCACAAAAGTAGTACATATTAATTAATTGATTGAAAACTACTTGAATAAAATACAATAAGATGTGAAAAATGAAAAAGACAACAAACCTAAAAGAACAGTAAAAAATTAGCATATGGTACTATAAAAACTATCACTGTCTCAGAATCGACTGCAATGTTGGCAGTTTTACTCTCAATTACTCATTATCTATTTCGCCAGTTTAATTTTCAGTAGTCAATAGTTATTAAAATTGGAAATGTACATAATTACAAAAAAAAAACATTATTTTATTGCGTTATTTAATGTGACTCCGGATAATCTAGAGTAGGTTATTGCAAACAAATCAAAAAATTATCAACAAAATCTATTTACTACCCACATAGATTTTAAATTCGGTTAAAAAAATGACACAAGCATTTAGAGAGATATACATCGAGTTAGGTTTCAAATGAACAAATATTTCATTACATGTCCCAGAAAGTACCTACTTATTGTACAGAGCTGTATAATACCCTTCTTGTGTCTTGTCTTACTCACTTATTTCACAGATAAGTACTGCATAATATGGAATATATATATTTTTATTAAAGAGAATAAAATTCTTTTTTTAAATATTTTTGCAAGTAATGTGCTATTTATTGTTTGTCATAATACTGTTGCGAAGTTTTCTGAATCTAACAATTTCTTATAATGATTTGATGAAATACGCAAAATGTGTGCACTACCAAGCATTGCAAATATAAAAAGATTGAGTTCTAAATCAAGCTCATTTAGTAAAAGTGATGAAAGGTTTCTGAAACTATTTATTAGTCCTATTATTTGCTTCCTTCCCAATTCTAAAATGACAAAAATATTGTAGTTGAAAATTATACCTATTCACCCGTCAATAGTCTGAAACTTTAAATATTTTTGGGATAAATGCAGAATAGGGCGTTGGGATTTCTAATAATAATTAATAACTTTTTATGACATTATTAAAATCAGAATACTCAATTATACCGAAAAAAGTTATTAATTATTATTAGAAATCCCAACGCCCTATTCTGCATTCCACCCATATTTTTTTCGAATAATTATTGAACATGCGAACTAAAAACAAAAAAAATTAATAATCTAAATAATTTTTTCGGGACCCAAATTTGAGGGCCCGATCAAGGATAATACCGGTCGAGCTGCTCACTGTTTGGAGTATCACAACAATCTTGTTTATTTTATTTTGTGCTTATTTTTATATATAACAATGTTTATTTTATTTTTAGCATTAATAAGAATATTATGGTTGCTTTATATGTATGTAAGAGCATGAAACCTGCGTTGAAAAATATTCTTTGGAAACAAATTTTTCATTAAACGCAATAAAATTTTAATAATATTTTTAAAAATTCAAAAACAAATTATTGGCATAATTCAAGATCATGGTCCCACGGGTTATATAACAGATCCGACTGAAAAAAAGTATTTCTAGACATATTTGAAAGTTTTGATTACAAAATTAAGAGTTAAGGTTGTCATTAAGGTCGTTAGATGTATTTAACTGTATATGGTTGCGGATATTTTATACGAACCATATGTTTTTCCGAGAAACGATTCTCGACGTTTCGTTGAATGTCCGCCATTTCCTCCGCCATTTTCAGTCCGCCCTTTACCTCCGTGGGTAAAGGTCGTCCTCCTGATGACGTAGAATTAGCATTAAACGAAACGTCGAGAATCGTTTCTCGGAAAAACATACGGTTCGTATAAAATATCCGAAAGCAGTTACAGTTAAAAATTAAAGATAATTGACGCTTGAATAATAAGTATTAAATAAAATATTACACTTAAATTTTTCGAAAATTGTACCATACATTTTGAATGTCAGTCACTATTTTTATAACCATAGAAAAAGTATAGTGAAAAAGCAAACTATAAAGGAAAAAAATATTGTGCAATTTAAATTTAAATATTTTATATTTTGGTGGCAAGGCAGTCGTGGGGGCGTTCCACGGGTTTGCGCCCCCGAATACTCTCCTACTACGGCCCGTCAGGGTTTGAACTCGTTGTGTTCTGGTTTGGTGACAAGGCAGTCGTGGTGCCGTTCCGTTTTTTTAAGAACTTAATTTTAATTAAATAAAATCATTCATATGAAATTATTACATTTGTAATTTTATTTCAAAACAAGAATTGCTTGCAGATTCCTTGTTGTTGACAAATTGTGAACCTTTATTGTGAAAAAAATTATGACATTACGTTCAAATAGGACTCATTTAAGTTAGGTCTTTCGGAAAATTCACTCCTCAATTCTATAATTATTTTATACGAAGATTAATACTATGTTTTTATATTATATAATATATTACTTGTGTGCAATTAGTGTTGTGTAGTTTAGATGTATTTATTGTTGGAAATTCTTTGTTTTTAATTGCATATCAAACAGTAAACTTCAAAATATATATAATTGTATAAGCTTACACGACCATCAAAATACTGCAAATTACATCTAAAAAAACTGTTCATAGGTTTATTTTATTTTTTTAAGATGTCTTCTAAAAATGCCATTTCACTTGCCCCATAAGAAGATCCTCGATAAATTAGATGTATCATTTGAAGAGCCTGAGCCATTGGTAAATATTATTGTATTATTTTTCATTAAAGAGTACTACATAAAACCGGATAAAAAAACGTAATCTTTTTCGTGTGTTCAGACAGGATTCAAAGAATCGCAAGAGAAAAGGTTGCGGCTGGATTCAAGTGGAAGGCACCTATCTAGTTTATCACCCTTTGCCGCGAAAATCGTCAAAAGACCAAGTAAAAACAAATTATTTTAATTTAGTTGATCAAATACTGTATTTATTTAACTACTAGCTGTGCCCGCGCGGCTTCGCACGCGTAGATTCTTAATACACTGTTTGGATCGACATAGAACATTCGCGAACCTTCTAGAACATTCTCCTTCCAGAACTTTCAAGAAATTAATCGAATGTACAGGAACCTTCTAGACACACCGACACATTCCGCCACTCAGCTTAGAACCTTATAGAACTTTCGGGAATTTTCTATAACCTTCTCCTTCCAAAACTTTCTAAAGCAGGTTTTTCCGGAACCTTCTAGACTCACCGACACAGTCGGCGCGCCTATTTTGAAATAATCTGAAGCATTTGCGACCTTCCCATAACAAAACAATGTGCTAGAAAGCACATTTTCATCACCCACTCCCACCCACGCACGGCCACCCCCACCAAACTCGCATATTTTCGATGTGACACCAAGGGCTATCCACCACCATAACCACCAGTGGGTGGTTGTGGCTGATTGTGGAGAAAACTTGGCGGGTAGGGAAACACGGGTTTCTATTAGTTATATATATATGATATATATATATATGATCTCAAGTATATATATCTATATATATATATATATTATATATATATATATATATATATATATATATATTTATTGATTTTAAAAGAGAGTTAAAGTAAATTTATGTGTATGGTAATATTTAAATAAAAAATTAATATTCTTCTCCTTAGCCTAAAACGTAATACAAATGTAATAGAAAATAACCGTATGCATCTGAGCTGCTAACTCATGTTTCTGTAAGAAATTAGAGTTTTTTAAACATTTTAAATGTAAATTAAATGTTTACTAGTTTAAATGGTTTGTAAGTTATGAATATCCTAGTTCCAAGCAATCTACGATAGCTGCTAGTACTGATATAATTCTATCTAACGTAATTACATAATGCTTCCACAAAGTTCGGTACAGCAAAACCTTTTCCTTAATTTAATAAGTGAGAGAGAGACATAAATATAATTGTCTAATAGTCTTTTTATTGTGAAAATTATATTTGATCTCTTTTTACACGCTCATACTTGGCTTCATTTGTCTGTTTGTATGTCCCCAAATTTAATAATCGGAATATCAACTACTTCGCGACTTCAGCATTTGTGTATTTCCCATGACAATGTAATTTTCGATTCTTTTCAACGTGATTTATCTGACATTTCACAGAGAAAATAAACAAATAAAAAGAAAAACGATAGAAGACATAAATATAATTGTCTAATATTGTTTTTATTGTGAAAATTATATTTGATCTCTTTTTACACGCTCTTACTTAGCTTCACTTGTCTGTTTGTATGTCCCCAAAATTAATAATCGGAATATCAACTACTTCGCGACTTCAGCATTTGTGTATTTCCCATGACAATGTAATTTTCGATTCTTTTCAACGTGATTTATCTGACATTTCACAGAGAAAATAAACAAATAAAAAGAAAAACGATAGTATTGTGATGTTTCTAGTCAAGTTAATTATTATTCATGGAAAAAATATTTACTGAAATAATTTTTGTCTACTTTTGAAATACTTTTGCACCAATTACTAATTACAATTCCAGAAGTTATCTACCCGACAGTTTCTACTTTGTTTATTTTTAAAATTAATCTTATAACTTTTTTTAGTGTTTACTGTTATATGTAATATTATTATCCTACTTATCAATTTAATTACCGTTATTTCAAACAACTATTCTCCAAAATCACCCATTTTTTAAAAGAATTTTCGTTTGAATAAAGCTTTTATAAATACTTATTTGTTGATTTCATATGAAAAAGGTCGGAAAATAATATTATACACTTTTCCGAAAATTTCATACATAACCAAAAAAATATACACATTTTTTTAATTTACATCAAATTTATTTTTAGGGGTTATCAAAGTTTCGATAATATGCACCCTTTAGGACAATGATTGTAACGCTTCACACCAAACCCTGCATGCAACATTAAAAAGCCGTGGATTGGTTGAACACACTCCTCTCCCGACCCGCGTAGTATTTTAAAAAATAGAAATCATGTTTAAACGAGTTAGTATCGCAACTAGAGTTTTCGAGAATAACGTACCTTTTATATTTAGACTGAGTTTACAAATGAGCTTTTTGAAGTGAGTTAAAGAAAATGACATCTTTGGTATCTTTCTGAAGAGCTCATTGTCTTTGCATGCTTCGATGATGAAGTTTCCTTGGAAGCTAAAGAGAGGATGGGTGCCCTCGAAAATCAAGAATTTGAAGGTTCTCTAAAGAGAGTAAACCCCGAAAATGCTCTCATAGTGGTTAAAAACATAGAAAATGTTGTTACATTGAATTCCTTCAACACAATCGCAGTTTCGTGTGATTTTTTGACGACATTGTGATTTTTTAAGGGATTAAACCACCTTGGCGCTTGGAAAATAGGTATAAAAATAAACTTTTTTAGCTATTAATAAAAAAAGATAATCCTTGCTCTTGGTGTACTTATTTTCTCTGTCAGTCACTGTCTGAAAATTTATTTTTTCTTATTTAGAAAAGTAAAAGCTAAGACGTGACATGGTGTGTGAGGGGTGTGTGGCAGTGTGCATGGTTTTACGATGGTCAAAATCTAGATGTGCGATGTAGATGAAAATAAGAATGTTGGTTGTGGAATGTGCGACAAAACATAGTTGTATGTTTTGTCGCACATTGTCACAGATTTGTATCAGATTTTCCCATCGATATTGTTTAGGTGTAAAAACGGTAAATACTGCTTTTGATGCTGAGGGAATTGCACAAAGGAAGACCAAAATACACCCAAGCTCAGAATCTGTGATACTGAACGAGCTGCGACGTGAGCCTGAAGTTGCGGACTTAATTGGAGAAATAGACAAAATGAAAAAAGCCAGATCATACACTTTTATTTATCTGTCTTACGCTGTTTCGAAGGAGTCCATTTATTTTACGCCTTACTGCCTTGTGTAAGTGCGTTTGGATACATTTTTAACTCTTAATAATGTGGTCTGGTTCCGTTGTAAACTTAAAAATGTAACTTAAATATTTATTTTTCCGTTATTTGATTTTCATATATGGATGTGCCGGATATATAATAGCATACAATCTGTTTAAAATATATATCGTTAATATAACATAATATTTTGTAGCGTGGTTCCATACCAGGAGCTAAATATTCGAAATTACATGACGATGAGTCCATATGGAGTGACTCACTACACGAAAGAACAGGTTTTTACTAAACTACATCTCTGGGAGTACAAATACAAAATGTTTTGCAGTTTAAAAAAGGTATTTTTTTGACATTTTTAAAATAATACCAATGTATTTACATTTTAAACACGGCCAAAATCACAAGCACGATAATTTGCTTACGTATTTCCAAAACAACAATAAATTAACTATGCTTCTCTTCACTGAAGAGATCTACATGACTACAAAATATTTTAAAAAAAAATTATCGTATGTATGTATTTGTGCCTTATATTAAATTAAATAAATAAATAAATAAAAAATGTGATTTTCGAGAAATGAGCGCAATGCCATTCAGCCTATCGTGGCAAAGTTTGACATATATATTTTATTTCATTTTTATTATTTAAAAAACAGACCGTCAACAGGTCGTTATGGACCATGATGGTCCTAGAGTGACATTAGAGTACAGAGTATGAATATTTTGAAGATGACATGATTGCACAATACACTTTTTGTGATAAAGAAACTAAGAATTATATTTTTATGACAAAGAAATTATAAATAATATTTTCATAATAAAGAATATTTAATAATAAAGAAATAATAAGCAATATTTTTATGGCAAAAGAAATAATAAATAAGGTTCAGAACAAAATTTAGAGTGGCGCAGATCAATCAATACTATTGAGGAATGTGTTATAACAAGTTTTACATCGAGTGCGCGGGTTCCAAAGTCAACGCCGCGCCGTGTAGTGGTCACTCAATGTGTTACACGCTCAATGTGTTGCACGCTCAAGCGACCGTTAACTACAATTATCAACATTTTGCTTTTGAACTGAGCCTGTGCCATAAATAATACATGTGAGATGCTTTCATGCCTTCGTCATTGCATGATATCTCGATACTGAAGATTACGGTATTGGAGAGAAACAGCGTATATTGTTGTTATAGAACTTAGACCCGAATACAGAGACAATTAAATTAATGACTTAAGGAGGAATATCTTCCTAGGAAGCGCGAAAAAAGGCAATGAATTTTATGAATTTTTTTAAGAAAACGTATATGAATTATGGTATTAGTATTATTTCTACATGAAAGTATATACTTTCAAGAATATGTCAATTTTTTAACTGAAAAATATTCAACATTGGCGGAAAATTCGACAGCCGAAAAAAAAAGGTCTTCTGCGATGACCACTCCCATTTCATCTGTAATCATCAGAATAAAAAAAAATAAAAGATTATCAAAACTGACACTATAATTTAGTCTTTTACATAGGGGTTTTTGAAAATATCAATTTTTGACCAAATGGCGGGCGTTTGAATTTAAAATTGCGTTTTTTAGGGAAAAGTTTGGGTTTATTATGCCAATAAAAAAAATAAGTAACTTTAAAAAAATCCTACAACAAAAACAAAGAAAGATAATAGATTTCAAGTCGATTGGTTCAGTGGTCGCCGACATATTTTGGTCACCGATTTTTAAAATATGGTTTCGAGTAAAGCGCGTTTGAAAATTGAGCAATGAATAAATCTCGAAATTTTCAACTTACATAAAACCATCGATTCCAGGTCCAAAATATAAGTCCTCCACCTTGCTTAGGATTCCCATATCATCGAGCAGTCTTCACAAGCATATAGAAACCGGTCCAACGTTTCTATTATGAAAAAGCCCGACTAGCAGCTACCTGCGTGTATCACGGCGACTTGTGGCGCGGCGCGTAATCAACAATGAGATGCCACTATTATCAGCTATAATTTTTTTTTTTTTTAATTTTCGCTTGAAATTTTCACCAGACATTCTTAAGATCTCAAGCTTTAAGAAAATGCTAATTCTAGGCAAGTACCCCTCTTTAAAATACTTGCCTAGAAAGTTGTAGGAAGTCGATTTTTAATTTTTAATTCTTATTCTTATGATAATAATTATGATGCAGGTATTATTTTCACAAAAGCTTACAAGCACGATCTTTGCAGATAAAATTTTTCAAATTGTTCAGAATGTGGAAGGCATTTTATCTGTGGAGGAAAACAATGGTGTACAAAAAGTACACATCCGGCAGGAAGAAGTTACAAAAGTATCTCTTCACCTTGAATCCCGTGTTCGGTCAATGTTTGCTGACATTGCACCAGAGATGCTGGATCATGTTCCACGAAAATTTAGCCGAGCTTACTCTGCACGAAGACACACCGCTCTTCTATTTCATTGAAAATCAGGTAATGTTTTTACCACGGGTTTGTATTATTAATTAAGATAAATTAGAGAAGTCTCGCAGATATAAAGTTATTTGACTAATTTTAAAACAGCTTCATCTTTTTGAGACTTCTATAATTTGGTGTATGGGTGGTGGGATCAATCATGGGTGGAATCATGAACGTTACATTGTGTAAAGAAATCACTTAAGCCAGCCGTATATTTGGGTGTTTATAGCTCTTAAGCCTAATAAATACCCAAAGACTTCCATACATATTGTATAATTTATCTTAATTAATGATTATCCCTCAGTAAACAAAATACTCTCACGGGTCGTGGCTGTGGAAGGCAAACGAAAACACTGGAAATTATTTATTAATTATTTTAATAAATACAGTAACTGGACACGAGTAAGCACTATTCTTTAATTCATACTATTTGGCAATTAATCACTCGTATGTGAAACACTTTACTATCGTTTGCTAAAATATTCTATTATTACTTCGCCGATATTTGTCGCTTCGAACATCTGTCGATTCGATGCACGTTGGTTACACTGCGCCTGCGGTCGCTATGGCTTTATCGCTGATTAAGTCGTGTCGGTTAAACGTAGTACTAGTGTTTGCAAGAATATCCCCGCCGCTTCCAGATTGTTCCAGACGTTTCCCGAGTGTTGTAGGACGTCCCAGAATGTTATGGAATGTTGGAGAGATTTTGGTCGTATTGTTGGCCTCAAGATGTTCTGGTTGTTACAATACAGTAATTGTGTCCTTAGAATATAATATAAAAATACTACTGGTTGTATTAAATTGATAGTTAAATTGATCTAATATACAGAATTGTAACCAGTGGCAATATTAGATATATAAATATATCTTATATATTAATATAGATATATATAGAGATAGATATATATATATTTATATATCTATATAATATTTGACGTTGTTGGTTAATTAGGGAAATAGAGATATTGAATTATTTTCCTATGTTTATTATTCTATTAATTATCAAATTAATGTGTGATGTCTTTCCATATTTACTACAAATTATTTTTTTAATCGCACCTGATTCCTATGGTTCCTCCTATTTAAAAAAAAGTTATTGATTATGTAAGGCTCAGGATTAGTTTAAATTAATTTCCTAGGCTTTGGCATTTTTTATTTTGCGGTCCCTTGTTATGAAAATGACGTGTCCCAAGGTATCTATCTATTACGAATCCTCACCCGGCTGAGGCCTTTATAAACTACTTAACATTTTTTATTTTCGTAGATGGAAAGGTTTGAACATGTCCAGAATGAATTAAACATATTTAATAGGTTGGTTATGAAAAAACTGATTAAGACTTGCTTTGCTGCCTTAAAGTTGGAGGGCTTCGTCCTAAATGATGACAGTAATAATTCCAACATGACCTACACCGATAAAGCAAAAAGGAGAGACTTTTGCGCAAGGATAGGGAGGCAAGTGACACATTATTAGGACGGCGCCACACTGAGCGTATCTTCCGCCTCGTCTTTGACGTCGCGGAACCCCGCTACATTTCTTTCCATACAATATACGCTGATCAAACACACTGAGCGGATCATTGGTCGATCCGCTGGCGGAACACTCGATACGGCATCTGTTCGGTTCTCCGCCCGCGGAACTTCTACCAGCGTAAAATCGGAAACGTCGCGTCTCACGTTTTAAATGCAACGCGCTACATTCGACGGATCGTCCGCACTTGCGAACGCACGTGTGTTTGTTGCAGACTGAAGATGACTGTATGTGACTGCTAAATTCGGTTGCGAATTTGACGCGACGTCAAAGAAGCGGTGGAAGATACGCTCAGTGTGGCGCCGGCCTTAACAAATATATAGAACGCTACACCTTTTGGTTATGTCATACAATACGTCAAAACGATTTTTCTCCAATGATGATTATTAATATTAGATAATATATTAAATAAAAAGATCTCAAATTCTATAGAACCAGCTTTCTGTAGTAATAATAAATTTAAAAAATATATAAATATGTATAGTATATGAGATAACAAGAATAAGGATAATATTTTTAAAATATCTGGGTTTTAAAAATTAATTTGTAATGATTTTAATCATTTTTATATAAGTATGTAAAACTTGTAGAAATGATGATAATATAATTGAAGATGTTTAAATATCAATAAATAATCTGAATTTGCTAATGAAACAAACCATTCTTTTGACATTAATAAGGGTTTGCAAATTTTACATATACGTAACATAGGATTACATTAATAGCATATTAAATATTATAAATAACTAGGTCCTTTTTTCAAATGGTCACCTTTTGAATTTGTTTTATATTATTTTTTGTTTTTGTTAATGTCTATACTTTGAATTTTAATTTTTAGTATACGTTGTATCCTGATGAAGGGACCATTGGCCCCGAAACATGTTGATAATTCGACAAATTAGTGGTTTATACCAAGTGTTTTCATGTTAATTATATAATATTTATATTGATAAAATACTTCTGTCATTTCAGCTTTATAAAACTAATAGATTACGTGGCGATTCATATGCTGCACTGCCTGATGAAGAGGTCGTACAATGATATGGTCGGAATGTTAAAAATTCACAGTGATTCTACACCAGCGCTCGAATTGCTTAGTAATATGGAACTTGAAACTATATTGGAGGAAGTTCCAAGGCAAACACAAGTGGCCAAGGTACTTAAATGAGATTTTCTCAACCGCATAGAATATTTAATGCCATTATTGTTATTTTGGAAAGTATTTGATCAAAAATTTCAGATTCGATCGGTGGATTCTGTAGGGGATTCCAGGTATGGATATAACAGGGGGTACCATCGTAAAGAACTTAAAAAATTCCGTATAAAGGTTCCATAAGTCGCGCTCTGGCGTCTATAGCGGGGTATCATGGTACATAACAAGTTTTTGAATATTTTAATTCAATTAACTAACCTTTGTTAGTTACTTTGTGAGTTATTTAATCACTATTATAGTTTCGAGAGGAGCAGTCCCTCTCATCATCAGCTGTCATTTATATCCAATCTAAATACCATAATCTATTCGGATAGGGGTGCGGGTCGCTCAACCCTTTCTGAGGAATGGTTAAATTGATTCAAAAGTTTTTGCGTCGACTATTGGGACATTTGCAAACAGATAAACTATATAAAATAAACCCATTTTAGCGTTTTTCTGTGTACACAGGGTTATTTGGAAAACATTGATAAACTCGCAGGACTATTTTCCTGCTTTAATTATCAGTTAAAAATGTTCAAGTAACCATGATCTGTCAATATCAATTAACCATATCAATAATTATGAAGATATGCGACATCTAAGTTTGCATTTTATTTTTAAATATTTTTTACTTATTTTGACAATCTCAAATGATGAACCTTATATTAAAACAAATAGTGCCAGTTGTAAATTTGTTAACTACTCTTGTATTGAAAATACATTTGTGTGTTTTAGAAGTATTTTTCAAAAGCATATCAATTTCAAAATCTCCGCTCTGCGTACAAAATCTGTACCTAACGAATGTGTTTATCCCAACTTCGTGGTTTCATTTTTATATTCCTCAAATAATCTTTTCATATTTTAAATAAATAATATATTAAAGTAAAGCAGCAATTTCAAAAAAAAAAAATGTTTTGAATACAGTCGCCGAGGATTACTTATTTAAAATGTACCTACTAATTCGAGATTTTGTAGGAAATATGGCTCTATCCCTTCAAACTCATATTTCCAAAGCTCTGTTAAAAGCAGATAGCAATATTCTCGTAAAAAAAGAAAATAATATCCACATGACAATACTTCTATTACTATACTAAAGTGAGAGTTAATGTCGATCTTAGACTGAAACTTCTTAGCAAAAACAGTAATATCCAATTTTGTAAATACCTATCATAAGCATTATTTGGTAGCAAACACTCATTTTTTAAATTGAAATATTTGTTTACACTCGTACTTATAGAAAAGGAAAACTAAGGTGTCAATTTGAAAACTTATTTCCAATAAGATGTAGGTTTCATAGATTCCAGAGAAATTCCCTAGAGTAGTGACAGGTTTTCGGTATTTATCTTATTAAATTAATAGTATTAAAATCTGTTGATGTTTTACTGTTTTGCTCAAAGGTTTGTCAACATTTTTTTTTTCATCGTGTAGTGTTTTATTCAATTAATTCTCTGTGAACTTTTAATTTATAATTTATTTTTTATAATTTACTGACCTATTTTAAAATGTGTTTATTTTAATTTTGATTGATGTATTATGTACTTTTTCATAAGTGTTTAAACTGTTCGAATGTCTCTTTGTTTTTCATTACTTTTTATGGTGCTATGCACAGTAAATGAGATTTAGAGACTTAAAATGATTTAGAGATTTAAAATGAGACACGTAAATAATAATATAAACGCTTCAATTGGATATTGCTGCTTTTGCTTTTATACCTTCATACAAAATTATGATATTTTAACAAAAATATTGTTTATTTATTTCAGTGGCCATTGATTCAAATTGAATTGGGCATTTCAGATGAATTCACTCCAGTATTAAATCCCTCCGAAAGCATGACATTGGATATATTTACAAAAATACTTGATTTATGGAACACTCTCATATACAATATGAAGAGATTTCAGTTAGAGGAGAGTTTTTCTGATTATTATCAGCAATCTGGACTCGATAATATAAGCGTGAGGAATGTTCTAAGTCTTCAGGCATTTATTTTGAATCAGGACGCGGACATGTTGGCGGACAAAAGCTATCTTATGGAAGTGTTCAAAAATGCGTACAACGCAATCTCCACGTATTTGGGGAGGTTCAAGAGTCGTTGGTTATTGTATCAAGAAGACGTGGAAACGGATCCCGACGTCATAAGGAGCGAGAGAGAGCTGTCAGCCTTGAAAGCGTTGTGTGTTCGGTATCGCGATGAAATAAAGACAAATGATAGTATAACAATGTACCAAACGTTGGGTGTATTCTTCATATGTTTAACACCGATGAAAGCTAAACTTATCGCCAAGCCAATGGAATTGTTCAACGTATTGGCAAAAGAGGCACCCAGGTAATAAAATGTATTCCTTAGCAGTAGAGTTATTCAGATTTTTTTTTCTCTTTATTCCTTGATCTTTTTATTGAATTTGTTAAATATGTTTTTTTATTCTCTTGTATACAATACATAGTATTCTAGATTAATCAAGTGAATTCATATAATTGGCTTAATATTATTATTATATCATATGTTCTATTTCTTAATATCAAATAAGCTGTTTGAATTCTAAATAAAATAAAATAAAATAAAAATCCAGCCGATTCGCGACCAGCGGTCGAAATCTAAAAGTAATTTATCACCTAAAGAATTCAAAGCTTAAATTAAAACCACATACCTATTGAAGATCGATTTGTTATATACATATCCAATCCAATTACTAATCATACTTTGTGAGTAGAGATTTTCGTCCATAGAAGACGACTTGAGGCTTCAAGCATTAGCTTTTCTCTCATGCGGTAATGAGTGCATTTTAGATATAAGGGTTAGTTGCATTCAGTTGTCATTATCACTTCCATTACAAAATAGTGCGTAATTTATGACGGCGGCGTTGCTTTTATAATAAACAAATACTCGCAGTCTTCAGTCACGAAGGGAATAAACATTTTTTTAACGGAGCGAACACGGAGTACACGTCGCATCAATTTTGTTACTATTTTCAAACTAAGCTAAATGCTTGTGCCCTGATAATAGGAGTAACTTGCTGGTGTCTTAGAATGGGGATTGAATCACCAATCACCAAATCAATAGACGAGCGTCATGACCATTACGACAACAAGTTACTTTTATTTAATTCGATAAATTATTATTAAAATTTATGATTCTTTCAGAATAGTTTAGTTGATTCTAAATTTATGTAGAATGTTCGAGAGATTTCAATAATGAGTAGTTCCTATTGTTTTAGACTCTCGTGACAACATACTTTAATAAGTGACAATTAAAAAAATAATTAATAATCAATCAACACATTGTAAAAAAATCATTGAATTTCTACCCAAATTTCAGGCTCCCGGAGTGGTGTGGCCACTTAGAAATCAAATCCATCAAATCGGATGGATTAAAAATTTCATACGGAGAGTATATTAAAGTGTCGGTTTTTATTTCAGTATTGGCCGTGAGATGGTTCAAAGTGTTATTGATGATTGTGAAAAACAAAATGTCATACTGAACACGGAACCAGAAACTTCAGCTGAAATAATTGAATACAACACAATGTTAAATGGAATTGAGCAAGTTGTGACAAAGTTGGAAGAGCGTTTAGATTACATCAGAGAATTGTACGACATGATGGGAGAGTACGGCATGGTGATACCACCAGAGGACATGCAGGAATATTTAGGTAAGCAATACACGTCAACAAAAAAACAATCACCTTTTAACTTGTGAGCAGTATACTCGTAAATGCAAAGGCAGCAATATACCACTGACGTATTCCTGAAATAAATACAAAAAACCTGTCGCTACTCCACGGAATTAATCTGGAATATATGAAACCTACATCTTATTGGAAATAAGTTTTTAAAAATACTTGTCACCTTAGTTTTCCTTTTATATAGATACGTATATAAATAAATATCAAATAGGTATAAATAAATATTAAAATTGTAATTAAATAAATAATAATAACTTTGTTATACACCACTTATATTGAAATTTTAAATGTGGATACTGCTACGTTTGCTACAACATAGTGAACATGCTGCTTTTGCTATTCACAATTGTATATTGCTTTCTTTGCTATGATGTTTATAAATTAGTATACCACGATAACTGATATTCCCGCAATTTTTTCCATTTAATTAATTTTCCATATAATCCACGAATTATGCAAGGCGCTTTGCATAATAAGTTAATTATATTGCAAAGAAGGAATGTATCATCAGAAATTTGACAAAAATTATCCAATTATTTATGAATTCTTATTATTTATGAACGGGTAAACAGTGAAATAAAAAATATTGTTTATTTAAGGTTTGGGACAAGTTTTGGGCGGACTGAGACTAAATTGCGATAGAGTTCTAGAAACAAGGGACCGCCTCGTAAAGAAGTTTAACAGTCAGATTAATACCGATATTGATAAATTGTTAGAGCATTTGGCTGCAATACGGGAAAGAGTTCTTGTAAGTTACAAACTTGATTCGGTTATTATCCTTCATTATAGATTTGCAAATTTTAATTTATTATAGAGTGAATCGGTCTGTAAAGGCAAGCCCGGTCATTGAAGCAAAGTTGCTTGTTTTATGATTGTATCCCTTAATTTTTTTAAAACATTCCATATATATATATATATATATATATTCTGGTTTATGCTTTCTGAGGTATTGTTCCGTGTTTTTACGACTTTCTGGCCTAGAAATAGTTCAAAAGGTAGTAAAAGTCGAAAACGCGGAACAATGCCACCGGAAAACACAAATCAGAAGATTTTGAATGGCCGTGAAAACATTCTTATTTGTTAGGCAAATGCTAATTAATATTTCACCGTAGAAACCATGGCTTTTGGATATTAAATCTAACCCCCAAGAAGTCATCGCAGAACTTGAAAGTATGTCGGCTGAAATGGTTATTCACCAGGAAACGTACAAGCAAATTCAGGATTGGCAAAGGGTGTTTAAGGTAAACTGAACCAAAATGATTTTTTTGAAATTGTATTTTTGTTTTATGTTTCCAATAATGATATTATCTTCCCAACGTAACATTCTTCAAATAGTGCATTTTTTATAATTTCTGTTCGATTCTATTCGAGCTTTGCTCGGGAAGCTACTTGAAGGAGTTCTGAAGCCGCCCTATACTCTGCTGCTTTCAAACTATATGATATAATACAATATAATAATCTCATAATTGTTTTGAAAAGTTAACCAGTACTTACGTTAGAAACACCAAAACATTGTCAATGTGTGATCTATATTAATAAAGATTTTAATTTAAAATTACAGTTGCATGTTACGAGACTAGAGTTCGTGGCAGAGGTGATACAAGAAGTCCAGCTTAGGCATCTTTTGTGGACGTCTTTCGAAGAGTGGGGAGAGTTGCGAGAAAGCTGGTGAGATGAAAATTTACATAAATTAATGTAACGTATCTGAGTGACGTCTGTCTGATATCTGATAATGAGAGTGACAGACGGCATGGAAGAAAGAGAATTTTTTTTAAAACGAGAGGCGCTATTTTGTGTTTTCATTTTTTAATTTATCGTTATTTACTACTTTTTAGTCTTCTGACATTTAATATTGTAATCAACCTAAACTCAAAAGTCACATTTTAAATAATACAACCAATATATATATATATATATATATAATAATATATATTATATATATATAAATATATACTGATTTATTAAACCATCACTAAATTCTTTCATTACGAATACTAATTTTAAAATAGTATTCGTAATGAATGATTTTTGTACTGTCATCCGTAATATGCCTCTCAGCCAAATTTCAGAGCGATTTTTGATCAGGAAGTGAGTCAAAACAAGTGAAGCTAAATAAAATTGTGTAAAAAATGACCAATGATTTGTGCTGTAACATGCTATTACGATTTTATGTATTAAACCATCTCTTTCAAGGCACTTTCTTAAACATTTTAGGTTTAAATGTGACCTCCAGGTCCTGAATTTGGACGAAGTTCAAACAACAACGGTAAATTATGGAAAAATTGTCAACAAAATTGAAAAAAGTTTACCCCCAAATAAACTTATACCCCAATTGAGAGACAGTGTTGAGGATATGAAACATAAGGTGATTTGTTTTTCATTCAAAATTATTATTCCGTCTAAAATGTACTGCTGGTATGCAATAAAATCATATAACCTTGCAATTGAGTTGGTATGAGTACAGTGCGTAATACGCGCATTGTTTCGTTGTGTTTAAGTTTAAGGACAAGGCCCTCTCGTATCTGTAAACATAACACAACGAAACAACGCGCGTATTACGCACTGCACCCACACTAACTCATTCGCAAGGTTATATGAAAAGACCTACACTAATACGGGTTTTCTTTAAATAAACACAAGCTAAGACCTTTGCTGGATTTTATCACAAGAATGAATATGAAATTTAGAGCGTTTTCGTTTTCGGCTTATTTGAATGATTAAAATAGAAAATAAAATCATCTTTAATATAGATAAGTTATAGAAGTCTCTCTTGAGTATGGTGCAATATTATTTTTATGTAGGTATATATGACACTCATCTGAATTATTAACAAATACACTAGAATACCCCTAAAAATTGTGTCCATTTTTTATAATCAACGATACTTTTTGAATCTCATTACATCATCTCACTCATATACATCCAAGGGAATGACCACTTTTAACCGTATATGGCGATACCTACAGCATTCCAACAGTGAACGTTACATTGTGTAAAGTAATCACTTAAACCAGTCAATAACAGGTCGTAAGCCCTTTAAACGCCATCAAAATACTTCCTTGCATACTAACCCTTATAAAATATATGTTCGTTGTCTCTGTGAAATATCTATAATTTATCTTAATTAATGATGATCCCTCTGGGAACAAAATCCAGTGACTGTGTTCTTAAAAATTTGGATATAATCAAAAAATAATAATATGATACCATTCGCTATCCACCTTTAAGAAAATACATATTTTGCCTTTGCTGTCAAAGGCGAGTTTCACGTTTACAGAAGCCAGTCACAATAAACATTCACTTGTTATTAAGTATAATTAACTAACTAATCATCTCGCCGTTTTCCCGCAAGTGTAAGTGGAGACGATAGAACTCCATATTCTTCTATCTCGCACACCACTTTTGCTTCGGCTACATTCGTACATCTTCTCACGCATGCTCTAAAGTTGTTGGGGCTTTTAACTTTTACAACTATTGAAGCTTTGAGGGCCATCATCCAATATGTAGAAATACTTTTTTATATTATTCTGTTCGTACTGTTCTTCAACGTACTCTGTTTTCAGTTATTCACAATAACGTATTTAAAAAATCCTGCACTTAAGCAAAGACATTGGATGGAAATAGAATCGATATTAAACACTCGATTTACAATCGATACTGTTCTAACACTGGAGTTGCTGGAGAGTCTTGGAGTATTTGATCATGTAGATGAGCTAACAGAAGTGTCTGGTCAAGCGAGCTCAGAGGAGGCTCTTGAAGTACTGCTGAAGAAGGTAATTTTTATTTTTATTTTTATATATATTCATAGCCCGCTTGGGTGATGTCAGTTCATGAATGTGTTTTGATGATTTTATGTGTTGGTAGGGTTTGTGAGGTGGACTTGGAAAAGAAAGAACTTTATTTTTACGGCGAAAGTTAGCGAAAGTGTAATTATCTATACTAATATTATAAAGAGGAAAGATTTGATTGTGTGTTTGAATTGAATAGGCTCCGAAACTACTGGACCGATATGAAAAATTCTTTCACATTTAGAATCCTACATTATCCCTGATGAACGTAGGCTATAGAATATTTTTAAAAATGTTAGAGATCCGTATAAAAACTTCGATAATGTAACCCAACGTGTGAAAAAAATACAAAAAAAAACTTTTATCGCGTACGCTGCGGAAATTATTGACAGTAGAGCAAAGTGATGTACAACAGTTTTATAGAGGACATTAATATCTACAAAAAAGTGGTACCATGTATCTAAGTATTACAGTTATGTTACAATAACTTATGTTAACATTAAATGGAAACATTGTTTTTTAGAAAACAGGGAAACCTTTGTTTTCCCTCATAAACTTATTTTTTTACTTAATCCTTAACACGTGCAACGCCGGGTACGAACAGCTAGTATCAGTGATAAAATTGCTTTAACATCTTATTATGAACGCCTTCCAACCTGTTGATGTATGCACTATGTAGTATTCAGTGGGTTTATTTTTCTTGGTATTTTTGAAGAAATCCTAGTATCGATGACATGATCATTACACTGAATTTGCCTTGGTGTAGTACGATTAGAGAAGTTTGTTTAGATAACGCAACTATCATTGCTTTTTTCCATTGCGTTATTAGTTTTACCGAATCGCAATAGACACGACGCCAATAAAACGACCACTCACTGCCAAAACGGGTACCAAATAAGCGAATTGCCTTTCCTGGAAGCGGAAGTTTCCCGCTTTATTCCATTACCTGATTTTAGTTATGACGCTTCATGGGAATTTTGAAATAAATTTGAATACGAATGACTAACTTCAAATGATGTGTTTTAGATTCCATTGAGAATGATTGATGTAGACGGACCGATCGATGAATAATTCGTTGCCAACATCTTTGAATATGAAATAAAATTGTAAAAAGGTGCTGGAAAAAGAGAAAATTAACAGAACTGTGCACCGTGCAGTTGCGAATGATAGCCGTAAAGTCGAAATAATAAGCTTTTATAACGCTCTAATGTATTTTGTAGTCTCCGTCATTTGGTCACATAAATATTTGTTCACATATTATTTTTCTACTGATTTTCTGGGAGGGGGGAGCATGAGCTAATATTATCGAATTTCCATAGTAGCTTTATATAATTTGCAAAAATTAATTACTATAATTTTATAAATTATTATAATTTTGTAATTTTTTCGCAGATTGAAGGCATTTGGAAGGTGCTAGAGCTTCCTGTGCTACCCTACCGTGACTCTAAAGACATATTTATGTTGGGAAGCTTGGAAGACGTCCAAACAGCCATCGACGAAAGCACCATGTTAATCGGTATCATCCTCAGCTCCAGGAACTGTGGAGCCATCAAGAGCCGAGTAGAGGAATGGGAAAGGATCATGGATCAATTTTCAAAAACATTGGTACATACCCAGCGACAATTTAAATTAACAAAATATCTAAGAGAACTCGACGTTAAATGGCAAGAGTGTCATTTAAATATGCTAACAATTTCGTCAAAGCGTACACATTATCCGTAATATTTTTATAACTATACATATAAGCTCAAAGAGAACACGTATTTTGGACTAATTACTGAGTTGCGTTATAAATGCCTAGATATAGAATATGAGAGAGCAAAACTTTACAGAAAGATGTCTGCCTTGATTATGAGTCGAAAATGTTTTTTATCATTTTATTTGAGTCGTATTGAAACTAATGAATTTTTCATAATCGATTTAAGTT
Organism: Agrypnia vestita; assembly: GCA_016648135.1. NCBI lineage: Eukaryota > Metazoa > Arthropoda > Insecta > Trichoptera > Phryganeidae > Agrypnia > Agrypnia vestita. Next base: position 35,710 of record JADDOH010023213.1, on the reverse strand, counting down.
ACTGTAATAATAGTTAATGATTGTACCTAATGATGTCAAAAATATATAAATATGAATACGAATAAAGATGCAAAATTTAATATCGCATATACCTCCATAATTATCGATTTTACGTCGTGGTTGCTTTAATATTTTCGATTCATAATCAAGGCAGGAATTCATCTACAGTATTGTGGACTAGCTCTTTTACACCCTGTAATACAAAGCTTTTTTCAATATGGTTATTTTTCAAAAATTTGACTCAATAAATTCATACACCTAACACAATTTTTTTTAACCGATAAAAGTTTTTGTGGTAACACCGAATTGACACACAAATATTAGTGGTGTAGCTTCTTAAAATAAAACTATAAGACCATTACATGCTTTTATTTAACTATTTTTGTCTGTTGTTTGTCGTGATGGAATCTTGTACTTAATTGATTTTTCACCAACTTCCCGACTAGCTAGAGGTGTAAAACTTATAACTTTTAACATTTTCAACATTTACGTAACATGGATGACGATACACTATTCAATCATTTTCGACATGATTTGGTCATTATTTCGATTATTATTAATAATCACGTCACGAAGAGACGCGACGAATATCCGCGTAGTGTGGCGCCGCCCCAAATCAACGTGTTAAATATTTGGATACTGAATGGATAATGTTAAAAAATCGATTACGAAAATAGGTACGCAAAGAAAGCGTATAAAAGCATGTCTAATTTTTTTTTTTGATTTATATGTTTTAAATTATTTGAAAACTGTAAAATAAATAAATGAAGTACCTATTGAAGTAAATTTTACATCTTGGTACCTAGTTGTTTAGTACTTTAGTGCCTACTTTATATTAAGATATTACCATTGTTCCTGTCCTTTAGAACGAATGGTTCCTGTGTATGCAGACTTGGATGTACCTTGAAGTGCTGTTTTCTGCCCCTGACATTCAACGCCAATTACCTAATGAGGCGAGGCTGTTTACCATGGTGGACAAGTCTTGGAAGGATATAATGAGGAAGACTGCAAAGGTTCATATTTTCACAAGTCTTTAAATCCTCATGAGAGAGTTATGCTCGGACAACGGCAATTGGGTTTTAGCAACTTTGGACAATTAGGGCAAGCATTATCGGTAATATTATTTTATTTTATTTTTATTTTTTAATTTAAAGACTATCGACAGGTCAGAATGACCCTAATGGATAGTCATTTAGGACAAGGTGGTTAGTACAGTTACAATTTACGATAATACATTAAAATAAGACATTAATACATTATACAATATAAGCATACTACAATAAGCGATTACAAGAAGAACGAAGTTCACATTCTCCGCACGACATAATGGGCATGTAGGCTCCCAGGTCAACTAAGTCAGAAAATATGTACCCGCGCTTTGTAGCTATAAATTTTTTGTTTAGGTTGATTTCCGAAGAATCCGTCTTACGTGCTCAAACTATTTTCGGTCAGGAGCGATATAATTTCTCTCTTAAACTGAGGTTGTGTCATGTGCCATTATGACTAAGTTCCATTTAACGTTTACCAAAATGGCAAATTGGTATTTTGGTAAAAAAAGTGGTTTTACAGCGAACAGTTTTTTTTTGTTTTTAGAATTACGTAGAATTTTTATCCAGCTACCAACAACAAAACGCAAAATTTAGCAGGCAATAAAAAAAGAAATGGTATACTTAAATGTAGGAAAAAAATCGGGATAATTATTTAAAAATTTAATTTAAATATCTTACAACAATTCAACCAGCAGGAGCGATCCGCACTAAAAATAATCTAAAATTAGGTCCAGCCTAAACGAAGACGCATGTCATTCTGCGATAATAGTCGCCATTTAATTCAAATACATAATTCTGTAAACGAAAATGTCTGTCATTACCGCCACCAAGGATTGATATTAGCGACTTATTTGTGGTACTGGGTGTCTCATAGCTAGTTGCAAAAATATTACAGGTGGATTCCTGCCTTGATAATGAGTCGAAAATGATATATGATGCAAAAATTGAAAATTTAATTTTTTTACAAGATTTTGATCATTTTATTTGATTTGCATAGAAGCGAATGAATTTTTCATCGATATAAGTTACTGTAATGAAAGTTCAACATCTCGCAAAAAATAAGTCAGAAATATTGAAAACAAAAACAAACTTTGATATTACATACCTCCATAACTATTGATCTGGTCATGGTTGCTTGAACATTTTCGAATAATTATAAAGGAAGGAATCCACCTGTAAAGTTTTTGTTACTAGCTATGAGACACCCCGTATAATGAACTTTTATAATAAATCATTATTTAAATACAAGATGCTCTGTGTAACAATGTGCGTCAGTAACGCTAAATGGCGCTGTTTCCGCAGCCGTAACTCGCGAACGAAATGTATCGAATTCTCAAGGCACACCTATCGATTATTAAATTAAAGTAAATTATAAATTCTCAAGGCACACTTTTCGATTATTAAATTAAATTAAATTATAAATTCTCAAGACACACCTTTCGATTATTAAATTAAATTAAATTATAAATTCTCAAGGCACACCTTTCGATTATTAAATTCGATTGTTAAATCTTAATTACAATCTGCAGGTTCCATTGGCGTTGGCGGCCGCAAGTGATGAGAAGCTTCTGGAAATCTTCACGAAAAACAACGCAATGTTGGATCAAATAATGAAGTGCCTCGAAGCTTATTTGGAAACAAAGCGAGTCGCTTTTCCACGCTTTTACTTTTTGTCCAATGATGAGTTGTTGGAGATTTTGGCACAGGTGAGTTGTAATAATAATTTCAAGCGAGATGCGAAAGGAGATTTTTTTATATTTCGATTATTTCTGTGGCATATGGTTACTTTGGTTTAATTGACACATTTCCGACGGGTATTTTCGCGAGCAAAACTAATATAGTCTTATTTTCATTTAAGAAAGACAATCGAATAAGTATGTGTAAACTGTGCGTACGAGGTACGAGGAATTGTTTCTTTGTGTTGGTGTTTATACCCGTAAACACCAACACAAGGAAACGATGTGCGTCATATGCATCATATACACATGCTAATTCGATTGTCTTTTTAAAATTAAAATATGTATACAGCGGGTAAAAAACTCGCTGTACGTTAGATTTTCGTATATTTTTCTAAATTCGCCATATCTCAAAAACCGCTGAACATTTTTAATAAAATTTTCTTATGGATATTCTCTATACCGTTATTATGGATATTGAACGTTCTCACTAGATATCCTAATCGTTAACATGCGCATTTATGTGTAATGTGATTCGTTTATTACCGACATCATACAATTTTTGACTGACGATTTGTCGTTTATCGCATAGTGAAAAGAAACGTATATACAAGACATTTTTGCCGTACTACCTATACATAAAATCTGTAGGTACCTTTTTATACAGTATACCTCCTCGTAGGTAGGCACACATAATAGTTTATGCCTACCGCATGCCACTGCTTAATAGTTTATTATAATAATATTTATAATATAAGTCTTAATGCATAATGGATTATAATATGATACTGTTATATTTGCGTATTATATACAGACCCGTAATCCGCACGCGGTACAGCCGCATTTGAGAAAATGCTTTGACGCCATTGCAAAGTTAGAGTTTGCAATGAAACCCAAGGAAAGGAGAGAATCAATGGAGGATGTAGAAGAGGGCCACGGGGAATCCGAGGGTGAACTAGAGATGACAACAGATATTTCAGCAATGCTTTCTCCTGAGAATGAGCGAGTCAGTTTAGGAAAGGTTAGTCCATAATTCACTTGTAAAAATTTAAAGTTATCAAATCTCAAATCTACACTTTAATCAACTTCAATATAAAAAAAGTGTGCGTGTATTATCCCTGCAGTCGTTCACTGACGCCAATAAAGTTTGATTACACAATTAGAGAACAAATAATTTCATGCGCTGCGGAGATCAAGGATCTGCGTATAATAACTATATGCGTAATACGCATATAGTTACAGTTGCCGGCAAACTTCTTGAAATTCTTTGGCGTAGTGGGGGTATGCGCAGAAGACGAAATTTGGGTCTCGTTGGTGGAAAGGTAGATGCGCAAACTTCCTCCCACTACGCCGTAGAATTTCAAGATGTTTGCCGGCTACTGTGTTATCATTTATTATTGTGTCCAAAAATGCAGAACGGATGTAATGAATAGGCACACTCTTACGCGTAGTTTGCAATTTTTAAACGAACCTTCGAACATGTCAAAATAAAAATATATAAAAATGACAGCATAAAAAGTTTAACATAAGATCACTTCCTTATAAGGTAGATACTCACATATTGCAAGATAAATGGAGCAATCCTTGATGCAACAACTCGCTGAAGCAGCCTCTTACAGTATCACTTAGCGAAGGGAAAAACTACATTTCAAAATGAAGACTACAACACACACACGTTCACCAGTTTGAAGACTACAAAGTGTACACTACAATTGTAGTAAAAACTACTTGAAGTGAAGTAATTGTAGTAATACGAAATGAAGTGAAGTAAATGAAGTGAAGTAAGTGAAGTGAAGTAATTGAAGTGAAGTAAATGAAGTGAAGTAATTGTAATAATAATGAAGTGAAGTAATGAAATGAAGTAATAGTGAAGTAAATTTTTAACTGAAGTGAAGTATTTTTTTCCCAGATTTCTTCATTCGATTCCAAAAAATTTTCAAACCATGGGGGGGGGTGTTACAGTTTCCCGAGATTTCTTCGTTTAGCTACATCAACTTCCCAAAAATTTCTTCATAGCTCACAAAATTTTTCAAACCATGGGGGGGGGTTGTTACAGTTTCCAGAGATTTCTTCGTTTAGCTACATCAACTTTCCACGTAAACTTTTTCACGTAAAAAATGCACTATTTAAAGTATGTTTCTCATACTTTCGATAACTTTGAAGTGTATGTACTTTGTAGTGTTCGCTTTGAAATGAAGTGTACTATTTGAAGTTTATACTTTCAATAACTTTGGTGTTTGTAGTGTGCACTACACATCAAAGTGTGCGAAGTGTGCACTTCAATGTAGTGTAGTACTACATTGTAGTAGTGAGTACAGAGCGGACCCATCACTAGTATCACTACACTCCCCCATTATGCCCCCTTTATGATGCATGTAGAATTTGCGATTCTTGCATAATGACACATTGTTAAGAACATAATCTGCAAAATTCCGTTCTTACGTATATCGATTCACTATTCATCAATAAAAAAATAAGGTGTTAGATACCTATGACAGATAACAATTCCATTTAAAAATATAACGCACCGGTATCGAAAAACTCGACCACTGTTGCGATGATTCACAATCCGTTGTACCTATTTAAAAAATATAGGAACGTGACCAATACAAAAAACAGCGTGATCTCCAAACTTCAAATTAAAATTGTCCACAGAAATTTAAATAAATAGGGTCCGAATAAAGTCAAAACTTAATTTTCAGTGCAAATTGCATTTTTAAAGAGTACTTTTATCTTTAAATCATATTAGTAATCGGGCTTAGGTATTTCAATATTCGAGAAAAAAATGTCAAAATGAATTTTCCAGCCGTAGAAAACATCATTAAAAAAACCTGGTATATAATAATTAAATTAAAGTCCGTCCAACTTATCTGGAGAATAAAGGAGGGCGTCCCAATCGTTGTAGTGCTGCCCACAGTCTAAAAATTATCTCATTTTTAGGGAATTTTTTGCAAATTCGTTTTTTCTTAAACAATTTATTAAGCAGTATATGACACGATAAAAAAACAAAAAATGTAAACTAATGTACAAATAAATTTATCAAAATACACGTCACCAAATGGCGTTTTTTCAAAATCAAAGAAAAATACAATTTTCAGAAAAAAAAACAAACAATAATAATTCTTTCAGGCCGGCGCCACATTACGTAGATATTCCGCCGCGTCTTTTCCGTTGCGCCAAATCAGCAAAGCAAATAGATCGACCGATCATCCGCGTAGTGTGTTTAATAAGCGCATACTGTATGGAAAGAAATGTAGCGATGTTCCGCGACAGAAGAGACGCGGCGGAAGATTCGCAGTGTGGCGCCGGTTTTATTCGGTGTCTCATACCTAATGATCATGACCACCATGTTTAACTCAGTAACACCTAAGGATATCAATCGGTTTAGGGCCGTTGTATCAACTTGGTTTATAGTAATCTTTCGTTCAAAGCATAGACATTTTGCATTTTCCACCGATCAACTTGCTCTCGTAAAAATCTATGCTTTAAATGAACTATTGCTATAAAGTAAGTTGATGCAACCAGTCTTTAATGTGCATAAATAAAAAAGTTTATTTTTGAAAAAAAGATGTTTATACAAATTAACTCGTTAATGAATTTTGTAATAAAAAGTATAAATAATAAAAATTCTATGTAAAAAAATTATCGAATAAAATATGTTCTAAAACTTTTCTCATCTTACGGCTTCTAATTCAATTTTTCCACTTATCCTTGTTCTTTTTTTCCGGGTGTAGACATTTTAATGCCCATTTCCACGGCCACTTTACCTTCTTTAACTATTTTGTAAATTGCCGATTCAGAAATACCTGAAGAAATTGTATAATAGTAAATAAAAAACTAAGTATGGGAAAATCATTATAATTGCATGGCAGCATTAACCTGAAGTGGCGGCAATAAGTCTATGAACAAAATCAAACGGTATAATTGGGGCTTTTAGACGTTGTTCCTCTTCAAAAAACGTGTGCATTTTCAAGATTATTTCCCGAACACCGCTTTTAATGGTTTTTGGCATGGTGACAATCTAAAATGTTCTTAAAAAACTATCGAAACAGTCGTGAACCTCTCTGTAAACAAAGTCTGTCAAAGGTCCGTCAGCTGTAGATAATCCAATATGGCGTCGTTAGTTCCAAATTTGGCCATTCTTCAGATAAGTTAGACGGACTATACCATAACTTAAAATGACACCTGTTACAATAGGGATGGGGGCACCATGAAAATGTTCGGTACTTTCTTCCCCATTGTGTATAAAATTGTTAAAATAGGCCTTTTATTACCATTTTGAAGAAAATTTTGCAGTGCTCTAGTAAAACTGTTTTAAAATGCCATTCTTTAGTGGCCTGTAAGACTGAAGTTCACGACGGCAGTCACAATAGAACGTTAACTATCCCTTAACATCACCTTTATGGTCCAGTCTACTGGGCACTTGCCTATCTCTTGCAGGTGTCTCTTGACATTATTTATCTTGGTTTTCCCTTCGGTCTCGATTCCTGTTGGCTTGCATGTGAGGGCTTTATGTACTTCGGGACTCATCTAGTATTGCTACGTATTTGCAATGCTTTAAATATTAAATAATTATAATATTGATGCAACCCTGTTAAATCTTACGCTAATGTGCAATCAAAAGTAACGCGCTGAGTTCGGGTTGAAAGAGATTATGCAAAAGTATGGTCGGAGAATTTCACATTTCGATTACAAAATTAATGCACAAGGTAATTTTTAATTTTTGGAGAACTAAAATGACAAATATTTTCTGTTAGGTATGTTTAAATACTGATTTAATCAAATGACTTTACCTTTTTATAATTTTTTAGGACATTACATTTATCGATGGTTTTTATAATTTCGACCACACATACGTTACAACCCTGTTTAAAAAAGTTTTAAAAATATGGATCACAGGTACAGTTGCCGGCAAACTTCTTGAAATTCTTTGGCGTAGTGGAGGAATGCGCAGAAGACAACATTTGGATCTCTTTGGTGGAATGGTACATGCGCAAACTTCCCCCCACTACGCCGTAAAATTTCAAGATGTTTTCGGGCTACTGTATACATTTTTAAAATGAAATAAATTTAAATAACGGCTTTTGGGATCTGAGTTAAACGGTTACGTTTTATTGCGTTCATTCGCTAAATCATTTTGAAATATGGTAGTAGGGAAACCAATACCAATATTCGGGATCCTGCACCAAATAACAGTATTTATGAATTTCAGTATTATTTAATACCAATTCCAGAATTTTCGCAGTTTAATATATTGGATAAATTTTGGAGTACGAAAATTAGATCAAAATTAAAGGATGAACTATTTGTCAATCTTGCAATATTATTTTTAAGATTTTGTTGAATGATTTCTTATTTACTAAAATATAAATATCTTACATGATTCGTATTAGTTTTTTATTTTATTTTTGGTCCGTTAACATACAAATTTAATTTAAAATCTTGGATTGTAATTTTGGCTCCAGATTAAATTTACCTGTGGAAAAAATAATCATTAGTGTTAGGATGTATGTTCGAGGATTATACTTTTTATGTAAGGGTTTATATATACCTAAAATAAGTATCGCGTTATTGTTATAAATGCTGTTTATTACACTTTTGTGCGGGAGCAGTTAGTATCAACAAGTATTTACTTGACCGCTAATCTCCACCACGTATCAAAATATTGTATCTGCAATTAAGTATATCTATATATATATATATATTATAAAATCAATCAATTTTGGTTAGAATAAATTCATATCTTAATACATAAATCCATCATGTCTTCACATCCCTAGTAACGCCAATAATAAAAACGTTTGTCAACTGTCAAAACTGATATCCCATAAATCACCCATTCTAATCTGTTTCTAGTCTGTTTCTGTTACGTAATTAATTAATTAATTAATTAATAATAAGACAACTTTTAATAAATTTCAAATTAAGTGTTAAGTGATTATAAGAATATTATTTATTATTAAAAAAATATTAAACATTGCTATAGATTGAATTTTTATAACAAAATGAAGTCTCAAGCAATGAAATTAGGGTACGGGAAACAATTTCAACCGAGTCATCAGTCAGTTATTACAAAGTCAACTAACGGTAAATAATTGTTATTAATCAATTCTTATGATGGTAACTGAGATGTGGTTGGGAATGTAAAATCAATATAAAATAAATTATTCGGCTTGACGATGATCGTTGAAATGTGGCAGCTTCAACCGTTCAAGTTAAATCCTTGTAGTCTGGCAGTCGTGAAAAGCTACTCAATGTTATTTAAAATATTTTTTACAGTTACATCGAAATATGTTTTGAAAATAAGACTTACATTGAATAACCGAAACCATGAATGCATGAGGGAGGAAATGTTACCGGCTGGGTCCTAAAAATAAGTTTCCAAATTTTGAGTCTGATCGGTAGATTGGTACAGCTTTGCAGTGAAAATATATCAGGGGGAGGGGAAGAGGTAAAAGGGAAGGAAACGTTGCCTATGTTACCCGCCGGTTCCTAAAGCATAAGTATGCAAAATTTGAGTAGAATCGGATAAACAGTGTAGATTTGTATAGAGAACAGACAGATAGACAGACAGACATTGAGTTTTATAGATATAGAAATGACAACTTATAAGAAATTTCGAAAAGTGTTCACACTTAGGTCCACTTGTATATGTCCATTCACAATTATTTTTAGAACCCGCATCCTCTGCATATGTAACCCCTCCATCAGAGTCGCTGTAGCTTCATATTTATGGAGAATCTGGATCTAATAAATTTGGAGAATCTAATAAATATTACACAACTTATTGTATATTACTCTCTAAACTTCCCCATTTCTGGACATGGCTTACAAATTCTGTGTTCTTGTAAATTCTCCGCAACTCGTGAACATACTGTAAAATATTTATTTCAGGGTTTGAAAGCTCGTGGAAATGTAGAAGATTGGCTCAGCAAAGTAGAGGAGGCCATGTTTGCTTCACTGAGAAAATGCATGAAACTATCATTATCCGACTACATGATAAGACCTAGAACTGATTGGATTACCAGGCACCCTAATCAGGTATGTTAATGTTGATTTATTCATTTTTTACTTTTATTAATCCTTACGCATACAATATATATATCAATATCTTGTTTTAAAATTATTTTAGGTGGTTTTAACAGTATCACAAATAATGTGGGCTAAACGAGTACACCAAATTCTTGAGACAAAGTCTGATGCGGGAATAGCTGTAAAGTTGGCTGAATTTGAAAAAGAAAACATATCGGATTTGAATGACTCGGCTGCTCTAACGAGAAAAAATATTTCTAAACTCTTTAGAAAAGTTCTTTGCGCTCTGATAACTATAGATGTTCATGCCAGAGATACGATAACCAACATGATCGATAAGGAAGTCCGAAGGCCGTTAGTTAAAAAATTGTTTTTATTACTTTTTGATTTTTTTACATCTTCTATTACTTATTTATATTAATTTGTTTTATTAAAAAATAAGTAACTTCTATTGCTTATGTATATTAATTTGTTTTATTAATGCACATTAACAATCATACAACAACATTAATTCATGAAAATAGCTTTCAATTATAAATCTTACTGAAATGACCTTAAATTGTATTGGGTTTTGAACTTTCAATTATGTTACAAACTGTTCCAGTGCCATTAGATAAATCTAATTGCTTGTATGGAATATATTTAAAATCAGGTTTTATCAGACTTTTTATAAGTTAATCACAGTTAACTACAATGACATTTATAGATTACTCTGTAAAAATTGACAGGGAGGATACAATACCACACAATTCTGTCTTGGCTTAACACTATCGCCTCGTTCAGATCACGTAAACGCGAACATAATTTTGATTTTTAGTTCTTTAATTAATAATTTAACATCCATTTTTTCTATAAAATATATTATTTTGAAATGCAATTACCTCAGCAACCTTCGAGAATTAATTTAAATAAAAACAAAGAATTTTAGACACTAAAATAATTATTTATGAATATTTCAGAGATGCTTTTGACTGGCTGAAGATGATCCGATACTACTGGGAGGTGGACATAGACAACTGTGTGGCTCGGATGTCAAGCGCGTCTTATATATATGGCCACGAGTACATTGGAGCCGGAGGAGTGCTGGTCATAACGCCGTTGACTGATCGCTGCTACCTTTGTCTGATGGGGGCCCTGCAGCTGGACTTGGGAGGTGCTCCTGCTGGACCAGCCGGGACCGGCAAGACAGAGACCACCAAGGACCTGGCTAAGTCTTTAGCCATACAGTGTGTTGTATTTAACTGCTCTGAAGGTAAATAAACCTCATCTCTTTTCCTCACACTGTAAACATGTCGCACCTCTAGTCTTAGACCATTTGCAGGATTTTGGAGCTGAAAATTCATAGAAAAATAGAAAACCATTTTTTTTTAAATTGAATTTATTCGCTCAAACCTAAAACTATCTTCAGATTAACTTACAAACTAATTTCATTGACATACAACCTATAGAATATTTACAGCAGCTCCTCTTCAATGATTACATTTTTGGCATGTGTTTGTTGCTGCATGCATCAGTGTTGTTGTTGTAATTCCACCGACAGACAAATGTACATTTGAAATTAGGACAGTTGATGAATTGCAATACCAAAAAGGATGTATGTAATATTTGATGTTTTTGTTTGTAGGTTTGGATTACAAAATGATGGGAAGATTTTTTTCCGGCTTAGTGTCATCCGGAGCATGGTGTTGTTTCGATGAATTCAACAGAATAAATATTGAAGTTCTATCTGTGATAGCTCAACAATTAATAACTATAAGAAATGCCAAGGTTGCCAAACAAAAAAGGTATTTTTTTTACTTTTTTATGCTTCAACAGGCCAAGAGGCCCAATTAGAGAAGCGAAACACATAGAAAAACACCCAGTACAGATATGAACACCCAGCTATCCAGATATAGATACCCAAAGTGGCTAGACTCGGACCAGAGTAATCTCTACACATCCTGCATCTACGCATAAAAAGAAGACTGCCACTAAGCTATAGACGGAATTGAGATAATTTTAGTGTGACAGAGTGAAAATTTAAAATTTGATAAGCTTTTGATAAAATGTTTTTAATTCATGTTTTCTAGAGCAAATAAATACAATTGTAAATACTGCCATTATTTGTCAGTGAATCATTTTCAAACATGTCACCCTTTCTTTATATTTGTTAACTGCGTAATGATAGTGACCATAATAAACTTCTATGTTGTTCCAACAAGAGAAAGAACACTAAAGCGTGGCTTTTACAAGGCTGTGAGTAATATTAAATTGAATAACCATTTTTAGTTGCATATTTTACATAAATCATTTAACATAGTTAATATTTTTTTTATCAGCGATTGTATCAATATTTTAATATGTATGTGACAATGTTGACAAAAGCATATAAGTGTCTATAATATTTATTAAATAACAACTACTTTTACAATTATTTTAAACTCTTTTGTAATGAACAGACACTCTTCCCTTGAAGTACTTCAAAGTCTGAATATATTCATAATAATTGATATAACAAATATATCCAATAATTAGATTAATCAGTTTGGTGTACACCTTTAAATATTTCTTTATTCAATTTGAATAAAACACTTATACGGTTATATTACGGGAACGAAATTCCCTTCCTCATGAGGATACAATGTATACTAGTAAAGCCCGGTAAATAAAATTATTTTGCTGTCACGATCGCACAGCGAGCGAGCATGATGACAACATAATTATGCACGAGTGACAAGGATACGTAGCGTAGGGTCAATGTACGAAATTTTCTTTGCCTGGCGACCATGCTTTAATATACATTGTATCCTGAGGAAAAGAACTTCGTTCCCATAACATGTAGAGATGTTTTATTCATTTTGAATAAAAAAATATATAGGGGTGTACACCCGCTTGTTTTATTTAATTATTAAATATGTCACCACAAAGTTATAAATCGTTCATTCAAGAACAAATATCTCTCGTGTGCTACATCTTTATCAAAAATTTATGAAAACTTTTTGGATTTATTTGATTACTCTGTCATATCATTGAAATTCTTTTGATTTTACATATTTCAAAAAATGATTGTCACAAAAAATAAAAAAAGAGTTACTAATTATTATTAAAATGGGTTATGATCACACACCACCAAAATAAACATGAACTAATTTAAAATCCTTGTTCATAATTTGGCAGCAGGTCTAAAAAATTTCTACGAGCTTGTAAATTTTGAAATCGTTAAGGAAATGTCAAACTAAATACTCTTCAAAAGTATATTGCTTTAGTAAATAAGTCATACTTTATTACAAGAAGACATTTATGCTTAAAAGACTCAGTTTGTAACAGAATTAAAAAAAAATCGTCTAATGTTAAAAATACATCTTGTTTAGTAGGGGATTTCATTTTGCAAGAATTAACACTTTAACTGATTTACCTAAGACAGTTGTGAGGGAGGACATTCTTTCGCTGTAATTCATTCCCCTCTCCCGAAAAACTAGTTTAGTTCACCTCTATACATATTTTATACTTAGTAGTTATGATGGATCATGTATGAATTGCTTGCTACAAGGTAATGAATATGATGTTTTTATTGCCTGCAGATTCATGTTTGAAGGCCGCGAAATCAAACTAATTGCAACTTGTGCAGTGTTCATCACCATGAACCCAGGATACGCAGGCAGAACTGAGCTACCTGATAATTTAAAATCCCTTTTCCGACCCATTTCAATGATGGTACCTGATTATGGTAGGTATTTGATGAGAAGTAATTGCTTAAATATTTATTTATTTATTTATACGCCAATTGGCAATTACACATCAATGGATACATTGAAAATATTGGTTATTGTAGAATTATCATTAGGGAAAATATTGCACAAGTTCATAAATGCAACGTGTTTATGTTTTATGCAAATATAATTTTATTTTGGAATTTTGCCGATTATAATTTAAAATGCAGCAAAACTCTGACCCTTTTCGTCTTTAAGACGTGCATCATATTATCTTTTTGAAATGTACCAACGCCACACTGTTCATCTAGAAGTGATTCCGTCATCTCGTATTTTGTTAACATTATATTATTCTATTTGAGATGTTTAACTGAAGCTTAATTTTAAAAAATATAAACAAAAAAATGCACATTATTTTTTCAACTCTGTTCCTGAAGGATTAAAGGAATGTAAATTAAATACCTGACTCAATTAATATATATATACCACCGAGAGGTTTTTGTGAATTTTTTCATGTGAAAAAATATATTTCCTTCTCATCTGCACTATCATCGGCTACATATAAAAGAAAAAGACAGACGGTAACAGAATGAGATGATCTTATCAAAGTTAATCCCGGTTATACTATAAATACAAAAGATTTATGATTCAATCAGAACCAAATTAATATTTCATAGCAAAGATTATTCAAAACGATGTACATAATATTCAAATTAGACATTATTTTCAGAACATCTTAATATTATTAATGTATATTTACTGAATTTTACTGATCACACTATATGTTGAAGGTCTAATTGCCGAAGTCATCCTTTACTCAGAGGGTTTTGAGTCATCGAGAAACCTTGCAAAAAAAATGGTTCAGATGTACAAGTTATGCAGCGAGCAGTTGTCTCAACAGGACCACTACGACTTCGGAATGAGAGCTGTAAAAAGTGTATTGGTTAGTACATATTCTATTGTGTATCTGTATTGTACATATATCTATTGTATACCTATTCTGTTGTCCGTCTGTTTTGTAAATTATATTCTAAAAAGTGTACTGGTATTCAAAACTTGTACAGTTTTTCCTGAAAAATTACTATTCGGACCTTTCAAATAACTGTAATTACATTATCAATATTTTTGTCCACTAATACTTTATTAAAATTTTATTTATTTCAGGTAATGGCCGGAGCCTTGAAAAGAGCTAGTCCTGACCAACACGAAGAGGTGACTCTGATGTGTGCGCTGAGGGACAGTAACCTTCCCAAATTTTTGGCTGATGATGCTATCCTATTTGCTGGCATCTTGGGGGATCTGTTTCCGGGGGTGCAACTTCCTGAAAAAGATTATGCTGTTATGGAGGAAGTTATTTGTAATATTTTATAAATAACTACCATTACTTTTTAAAAATTATTTCAGTCCAAATACTGTTTTGTTTGCTATGGTACTAACTTAAAATTTGGAAATATCATTGGAAATCCATTGTGTTTAAATAATAGGACTTTTTTGTATTGACTTGTTTCGTTGACTTCATTTTGACATTCAATTAGCTTCATTTATGTACGTACGTACATGCAGTCGGGTGTTTTAGAACAAATATAATTATTTTTTGCAGGGTTCGAGGATATATATCCGCGGATATATAACACAATATTTATGGTTTGATTTTTGATATACAGTCGAACTCGGTTGTAACGAGCTCGGATATAAGGAGATCCCGGCTATAATGAGAAAAACTGTGAATTCATTTTGATTTGCGCATATTCCCATACAATCGGTCTCGGCTATAAGGAGCGCGATTCCCGGATATACGGAGCAAATTTTAGAAACTCTGCAAACATATTTGCTTGGGTTACAGAAAAAAAGACAAATACGTACTCATAACAATGAACTTTTTCACTTTCCTTTTAAAGCGGCTCGCACTTAATTAGGGTTCATTTTATGATGTACACAAACTTGTGTCCGAAAATCCCACGTGCGCAGGCAAGCAATAGTTTACTGAAGGTCGAGAATACTGGTCATATAACTCGATTATTGGGGGTTTCCAAAATGTTTATGGTGACAGTTTATTTTATGCAGTTTATTATTATAGCATTTAAAAGCCCAATCAGTTAAACGCGAATTGTTCTATCAGAAACATGTTCACTAACAAACGAAAGTGTCTCTAGATTCGCGAAAAAGTCGAAATTATCGGCGTCAAAAAATCTGTAAAAAGTTTTCACAATCGTCTTCTACAGTTTCATCACTCTGGAAAGATAAGGATGTTTATTTAGCTGCTCTTGAAAATAACATCACACAATCAAAAAAATTGTGAAAAAAGTGAATCCCGGATATAAGGAGTCCCGGCTATAAGGAGCAAATTTAGTTGGTTCCGTCGCTTTCGTTATAACCGAGTTCGACTGTATATCCAAAAAAAAATTCCTGTGGTCGTTAATAGATGGCGCTAGTTGTATTTTTAAAAATGTACAGATTGTTTTTTTCTGATATCTGCGGTAAGTAATAGAAGAGGCTAGTATTTTTAAAAGTTCTACGATTGTTTTTTAATTTAATATTTGGTAAGCCAGAGCGCAGATCCGCACTACCCTCGTAAACTGCCGCAACTCAGATCCGCGCTTCTTGGCCCGCATACATTTTTTTCCGTTTATTTAGTGCAGCACACAGTGTAAACAATATCTGCAGCACACCAAAGGTTAATTTGTTTCATATAATCCGCTTTTTATTTCACACAAATGAAACTCCTGCACAAAAGCCTCTCGAGTCTAAATAAAGTTGAAGAAGAAGAAGATGTTGTCTCTATGGAATTTTCATCAAGCCATAAGTCCTCGGTCAATAGCTATTTCCCAGAGGTGTGCAGTGAGAACATCGCAGCATGACTTTTACATAACCAATTATTTGGAATAAAATAGGAATACAACATATATTTTGTAATATTTCTATCACAATTATTATCATAGTATTCATATTTTGATATACCAGAATAATGTGTCGCATAAATTTTTTTTTTTTCCAAAATAATGTTCCCACTGCAAGCGCCTGCTATTTCCGTATCTATCCTTATGGATTTGTAATAGCGTAAATTGTTTCTACCTTTAGCACACCAAAATACAGAAAATGTCAGTTGTTGGGAAATTTTTAGGTCATTTAAG
Source organism: Agrypnia vestita (assembly GCA_016648135.1). NCBI lineage: Eukaryota > Metazoa > Arthropoda > Insecta > Trichoptera > Phryganeidae > Agrypnia > Agrypnia vestita. Next base: position 19,133 of record JADDOH010023213.1, on the reverse strand, counting down.
GTTTTCGATGGGAGCGGATGGTACCTATTTGCTATTAATGTTTAGTTTATATTTTTCTCTCGTAAAATTCAAAATTATACCTTTTATATATTTTTAGATATATTCTTGAAATCACTGAATTATTTTCCTTTGCATAAATAAAATTGTCTCAATGTTAATGTTTAATTTTGTATAATTGTTAATTTAAAATCCATTTCGATTTAAAATAATAAATGAAGAATTACATATTACTACGAGCGCAAATAATTATCAAATGTGATGTAAAAATATAATTCTATCAATACAATTTTGCAGCAAGGATGTTACTACAAAACAAACTACAAGTAGAACACTGCCAGATAGCGAAGGTGATCCAACTGCACGAGACGATGATAGTCAGGTGGGGAGTCATGTTGGTGGGTCCAACCGGAGGTGGCAAGACCACCATTCTCACCGTAAGTATTACAACCTAAAATTTTATGATACCTTATTCTTCATAAATCAACCAAATGTGTAGCACTAAACTGTATTAACAAATGTATTTGTCATTTCAAATTATATTTCAGAATCTCGGTGAAACTTTGACTGAATTACATAATCTTGGAATCGAAGACCAATATTTTCAAATTGTTCACAAATACGTAATGAATCCAAAAGCTTTGACTATGGGTGAATTGTATGGAGAGGTTAATCCTCTGACTCTGGAATGGAATGACGGGCTGTTAGCTATTTCTCTTAGAACAGCTGTACAGGTGAAAGATTTTGAATTATTCATGAAATATGAATATCAAAAGTTGATCTTTACAGTAATAATACTTTTGTTAATATCAAGAAAGACTTAAAAATATGCACTCTATACAATTAAAAGAGTTGTCCGTAAATCTAAATTACATATTTATGTTATGTATGTATTAAAGGAACCGGAAAGAAATCAAAATTTTTGTCAATTTGTAAAAATCATTTTCCATCAAGTTATTTTTCAATTATTTAAAACCAAATTTATTAATCAATTAGAAAATACGGAAAAATCAAATCAACAAAAAAATATTTGGCTGCTACCGGGATTCAAACCCGGATCTCCTGTCTACCTATCCGGGAAGGTGCGTTACCATTACACCACATTTTTTTAAAATTCAAAGAACTTTACGGGTTTGTTTATGTTATGGGTTTTTAAAGCTTATTATTGGTTGTATCTCAAGTTATTGAATGAATGAACGAGTTCTAATCGTCAAGTAACCTCATTAGCTGCGTAAACCGGACAAAAAATCATTCCAAATGTCGTTTTCGAACCGCGCGGTAATTGTGTTATTTATGTGCTAAAAAAGTGTTTTAAATAAAAAAATGCTAAAATTAAGTATTTTTATATTCTTTAATATATTTAGAATGAAAATATCTTTAGTATTATTGCTTCCATGGTTTTATTCAATAAACGTGTGCGTACATTTCTGATACTAAATTTTGTTATTTATTACACCTTACATATTATTATTATTATTACACCTTACATATTATTATTATTATTACATCCTACATATTATTATTATTATTACATCCTACACCTTAGACCAGATTTTATATGTTACTGGCTGTTCATACCCGGCATTGCACGGGTTACGGTTAAATTGAAAATAAATTTGGGGGGGGGAAACAAAAGTTCCATTGTTTTGCAAAGCCTCTAATTAAAACAATGTTTCCATTTAATCAAGGCTGGGATGTCTAGGGAAGAAATGTGGCCTATTTTTTCGGTCGGGAATATGTTCGCAAAATTTGGGTCCAATCAGTGAAACGGTGTAGATTTTTACAGAAAATAGATCTGTGGAAGGGGATGGGTTAGAGGGGGAAGAGAAAATGTCACCTATATTACCCGACTGGTCCTTATGTGGGGGAGAGGATAGGGTACAAAGGGAAGGGGAAATGTCGCCTATATTACCTACCTAGTCCTAAAGAATAATTTTTGCAAATTTTGAGTCCGATCGGTCGAGCGGTATAGATTTGCATAGAAAATATATTAGGGGAGGGTAAGGGGTAAAAGAAGAGAGAAGAAATGTTGTTTATGTTACCGCCGGGTTCTAAAGAATGAGTGCAAATTTTGAGTCGAACGGTACAGATTTGCATTGAAAATATATCAGGGGGAGAGGAAGGGGTAAAAGGGGAGGGGGGAAATGTCACCCATGTTATCCGCCGGGTCCTAAAGAATAAGTTTCAGAATTTTGAGTCCGATCAGTCGAACGGTACCGATTTGCATTGAAAATATATCAGGGGGTGGGGAAGGTGTAAAAGGGGAGGAAACATCGCCTGTGTTACCCGCCAGGTCCTAAAGCATAAGTCGACTGCCCCAACGAACGAGGCAGTAACTCAAATAAATCGATTTTTCAGGGGGACACTTTTAAGTTTCGAACCGGATTTCTAATTCTGTTTTGAATCTTCTCAACATTTTTTTTTGTGTGTGTAGGTAATAATAAGACGATCTTACTAGTAATTGAGATATTTTATTATAACAGTAACTTAAGTTATTTCGTTATTACATGGAAGAAAAATGGTTAACTGATTTACTAGTTTTGTAAAATTCATCTGTTAAATATTGCATTATATTGCATTATTGCATTATATTGCATTATTATATTGCATTATATTTTGTAAAATTCATCTGTTAAATATTGCATTATATTGCATTATTGCATTATATTGCATTATTGCATTATATTGCATTATTATATTGCATTATATTTTGTAAAATTCATCTGTTAAATATTGCATTATATTGCATTATTGCATTATATTGCATTATCTGTTAAATATTGCATTTGAGATACTGCTGTCTTTACTGTAGGTAGGCAATCATGGCCTTAACCAAAAAATGGTACTAAATCAAATACCTAAAATATTGAGTTACTGCCTCGTTCGTTGGGGCAGTCGAAGTATGCAAAATTTTAGTCGAATCGGACAAATGGTGTAAATTTGTATAGAAAATAGACAGAAAGACAGACAGACTGATAAACATTGAGCTTTATAGATGTAGATTGTAGCCAATTATTCGAAAACTCCGTTAATTCGTAATTCAAAATAATTTTTAGACCCTTGTGCTTAAATCAATACATTTTAAGCCACATAATTCATAATTTCTTTAAACAAGTTATAAAAAAATAAAAAAATTGCAGACTCTTGATCGCACGCACCCGTGTGGAGTGTCCTTTATATATTTCTGAGTACCTTATGGAATCCTTTTTATCTATAAACTTATGCTGCGATCCCCAAAATTTGTAATTCTGTATATGCTTTCTTCAGTCAACTGCCTTGATATGCACAAATAGTTTAATTTGCGTTAATTACGTTTAAAATTATTTTTCACTTTTTTAAATTTTCTTTTAGTTCCATTATTTTTTCTAATAATTGTGTTTGAGTTGTTCAAATGTTTAATTTTCTTTGGAAGAAGTTATTACTTACTTATCATATTATTTATTGACGATTGTATTTCTAATAACCATGCTTGTGTTGGTCTGAGTTGGAAAAAAGAGTGATTCGAAAGTTAAAATGAAGTGAATATTAAAGAAGCCATACATAAATTCAAAGATATCTGCATTTTCGATTGCGGACATCTAAACATAACGAATTAGAAAAAAAGATTTTTTCGCAGTGGAAAGAGCAAATATGTCTATTTTTTTTTTTTTTTTTAAAGCATATTAGAGATGATTTCTTCAAGAAATATGCCAAAATTATATTCTTTTGATTTTTACAATTTTTTGCTAATTTCGCAACCGCGGCGTGATTTAATTTTTTTAGTACTTAGAATTTTGAATCAGTAAGTTTCTGTATAATTCAAAATGTTTTTTTTTTGGGTCCCTTGAATTTCGAATCAAGGCGATTCTACTGTTTACATCGTCACTTAAATAAATGTGTTGCAAAATTGCGCAAACTGTGCATTTGAAATGGGCTTGAATGTGTGCCTTCCGTATTGTGCATATTTCTCATCAAAAAGAATAAAACACAGTAACAATATAGCCCATCATCCTTTTTTAACATCATTGTTAACAGCATAACTTAAGTCTGTGCCTAGTGCATTCCACTGATGGATGCAATAGTGTAAAGTAAACATAAAATAGACTTGCAAAGTAAAACTCACTAATTTTTAATGTAACCTATAAATTAATATAATTTGTAGAGTACGAAAGAGGATCATCAATGGATCATTTGTGACGGCCCTGTGGATGCTGTATGGATTGAGAACATGAACACGGTCTTGGATGATAACAAGATGTTATGTTTGGCAAATTCTGAGCGGATCAAACTCACCCCTTATGTTCACATGGTCTTTGAGGTATGTATTTAGTTATTTTATAGTATACTAGCTGTTCGTACCCGGGTTGCCCGGGTTTAGGATTTAGTTAAAAATAAGAAAGGTTCCATTGTTTTGCAAAGTCTCTAATATTAAAAAAAGAATGTTTCCATTTCATTTAGGCTGGGATAAAAGGGATGTCCAGGGGGGAAATGTTGCCTATGTTACTCGTCGGGTCCTAAAGAATAAGTATGCAAAATTTGGGTCAGATAGATCAAACGGTGTAGATTTGTACAGATAATATATCAGGGGATAAAGAGGAAGGGGAAGTGTCGCCTATGTTACCTGCCGGGTTTTAAAGAATATGCAAATTTTGGGTGAGATCGGTCAAACGGTGTAGATTTGTACAGAAAATATGTCAAGATGAGGGGATGGGGTAAATTTGACTATGTTACCCGATGGGTCCTAAAGAATAATTATGCAAAATTTGGGTCAGATCGGATAAACGGTTTTAGATTTGTATAGAGAACAGACAGGCAGACATTGTTTTATATGTATAAATGTAAACACGCGCGTATTCGAATGCAACGTTGTGTCAAAATTTCAAGTCAATCTGCCGACTACTTTTCGAGTTTTGTGAACACAAATATATGCAGGCTGAATTTTTATATATAAGATGTCATCAGCTTTGGATAATCCAGGCTGTAGAGTTGAGATGAGTTGAGAAAGGATGTCTAAGGCCCGGTTGTTTCAAGTTCGATCAAAGTAAGCGGTCGATTAAAGCATAGATTTTTACGAAAACGGATCGTCTGATTGGTAGAGAACGTAAAAATCTATGCTTTAAAACAACGCTTACTTTAATCCAACTTGGAACAACCGGCCCTAAATAGCACCAGAGGGAAGAAGGCCTCTATAACAATCCAGGGTGAACATGGGTTCTGGAACAGAGATTCTGTGCAGAAAAATTACACTACCGATGGCCCTAAGTTATTTATACAGTGAAGAACAGAGAGTGATGGAAGAGTGCTGTCCAAAAGACAGGCTTCCATCCTTGATTAGGATAAAGGTTTTGAATTTGGTGGCAGGTATGTTTGGAATGTTTATATGAAAAGCTGAGAATAATTATCAGACAAAATAAGTTTTGACCAAAGACAAATATTGTATTTAAATAAATTTTTATAAACATAATTTAAAAAAAAAAATACAGATTTGAGCACGGAATACGTAGCATCAATATTCGTACTTTATTCAAACTGTGCTAAATGCTTGTGCTATGAAAATAGGACTAACTTGCTAGTCTGGAGTGACGTTCGAATCTGCGATCTTTGGATCACGAGGGGAGTGTCCTAACCACAAGACTAACAAGCTACTCTGTAATGTACATTATGTATTTGGTACTTTGGGAAATTATATATCCATTTCTATTATATCTATGTTTTGATCTGGAAATTTACATTTTTAAAAATATCAATTATTACTGTACCTATCTTTCTATTGGTTATCTGATCCTCGGCCATCTGATGTTGCCCATATTTTATCATCGTCATCTTCATCCCCTTGTCCTGGTAGGATCGGGGGCTAAAAACTTAACAAGATGCTTCCATATTCCCCTGTCTAGTGCTGCTTCCTTATACGTTAACCAGGCAAGATCCATTCTGTTTTATCCAACCATATTTATACCCATCCATATTAGTATTTAGATATTTATTAGAAAAACTCTTTTATAAAATATTTACAAAAAAAAACTCCCATTGCTAAATGTCATTGATAGAAAAAATGAGATGATTTTGCTTGTTGTTCTGCAATATTCAGCAGTTTATAAAACGCTCAATTTGAAAGTACACTTTTTGTAAACACAGCTTTTTAAATAAACTAGTTTATAGTGACATTGGAAATTTCCTACCATATCGCATTCGCATTAGCAAAAAACCTCAAATATTCTGATTTTGCACTTTGATCTCTTGTCAAATGCTTACAACCAGTCTTGATATTACATATGGTACATATGGCTATAATATCCAGCGAAATGTTTTTAAAATTGCTTGAACTTAATTTATTGCACTTGAAATTTGCCTTGATAACAAGCCCTGAACTGACTCAATTAGAATTTCTAAATTAATTATTCTAAAGTTGTCTAATAAACAATAACCGTCCCTTGCCAAGTGCACAAGAACTTTTGAAAATATTGTAAGGTCTGGAGTGAGGACATGGTCTCCCCGGGACCCTTTCTTTCTTATATTGACTATGTTACAAACAGCTCCACATTCATTCTTAATTCGTCAATTCTTTATTCTATCATATTCATCTTAATTTGTTCTAATCTATATTATAATTACTCCAAGTATATTTTTTCTGCATTTGGATGATGATTTTTATTTGTATACAATAATTTTGCCGTTTTGCTTATCGCGTCCGGTTGCGCGATGAATAACATGTCTGACTGCGGATCAGAAGATGCCAGGTTCGAATCCTGGCAGGATCGAATTTTTTTTTTACGGTTGGGAATATTTTTTTTGTTGAAATTTTAATTATATTTTTGGTTTTGAACATTCAAATTTGTTTATGTAAAAATTAAACGAAAATTAATTTTTTATAATGTTGTATAAAAATAATCAACACTGCGAGAAGAGAAGAGAGTAGGTACCTACCTATCGAACTATGGTTTATTCCGGTCTGGCTTATTAATCGGTTAGAAATTTTGAATAAATACTTTGTCTTGATTATATCTAAACTGTGTTTGCTGCACAGCAAACACATTTGGCCGCGAAGCGGCCACAATAGCAAAAATGGAAGTTTGCCAGATACAATTGGCCGCGAAGCGGCTGACGTGGGCATAGGTAAACAATTGTGTTTGCTGCAGGAAAACAATTGTGTTTGCTGCTTTCCTGCTAGTAATAAATAAATTCTAATAGTAGTAATAATTCCTCACTCTACCATATATAGATTTTCCACACATGCGTTTTAGCAACCATTTCCAACCAAAGCATTTCCACCAAATTCAGTTTTTTTGGCAGATTCCAGGCTTCACTTCCGTTAGTATTGGCACCAGAACTCCATTATGCATCACTAGTCTTGCCTCAAGTGACAAATTACTATTGAAGATAATTCATTCAGACCTATATTCACTCTGTTCTCTCATGCATTCACCTTTCTTTCGATGTCTCGCCGTTTCTAATAAACATACTTCCTAAATACGGGCACGTTCATGAAAATCGTTCACTTGCTCTAAGCATTTATCATCTACTATTATATCATACATAGTCACTCTTTCATCTCTCTGGAACATCATTACTTTGGATTTACTAACATTCATCAGAATTTCACCAGGTACTGCAGAACACAGAATCACCAGTAATGCTTTCCGAAAACCATTGTAACTTTATGCACTATTGACTTTTGTAATATTAAACGTGATTTAAATGCCCTGTTGATTCATACACAAGTATTACTTCCCTTGTGAAGGGATGTAATTTCCTTTATGAGTTTATCCGTCACCTCACATGTTTAATATTTGACATTTTACTTTTAAAATGAAAATGTTAAGTTACATATTTTTATTCATCCCAATATTAAGAATATTATAAGTAGGTTTCCTTAGCAAACAAATCGCAAGTGAAAGTGCAGAGAAAGCAAAAAATTTTCCATATCACATTATTTTTTTACATACACTTTTGACAGATTTATGACAACATTTTAAAGTCCAACAACGATGGGTAACCAATTTATGTACTTAACCGTTGTACCGTTTTTCATTAAGGGTAGTAAGTGAATGTCAAACATTTCTGTATAGACAAATTCTTCCACATTCATATACATTCTCATTCATGTCTGTAGATATATTTTCGATGTTTATAGCATTAACTTTGTGGTTATACATAATTATTAATTTTAATTAAAAAACTTTGTATTAACCACTTATCTAGTAACTCTACGTCTACCGGTTTCGATACCACTGTATCTTCATCAGGACGCACGCAAACTAACGATCAATTGATTTGTTTGCCAGAACAGATAATGGATAGTTAGTTTACGTCCGTCCTGATGAGGATACAGTGGTGTCGAAACCGGTAGACGTAGAGTTACTAGTTAAGTGGTTAATACAAAGTTGTTTAATAAAAATTAATATTTTGTATATCTTACTATGTATCATCTCTTTACATATTATCAGCAAAATTTTAAAAGGTGACTATTTTTTCAATCACTTTTTTGTGCTACAGACATTCTCATATTACTTATAGAAATAAATTTACTAAAGACGTGTCTGGTCTCGTTTCACTCACATGTATCAGTTTATGCAAAAGAATGAGTGGAAAATGATAAAACCAATGGAATAGTAATAATCGTGTTTATTTATAAGAAAGAATGAATGGAAACAAAAATGCTTAGTGTAATAATAATCAGGTATATCATTACGATGTAGTACAATCGCTAGGGATGATGGCGTTCTTCCTCCAGGAGTGACTGGTACTCGCTACTTTCTAATTCTGGATCTTCTATAACAGTTTCCAGGGTGGGTCGAACTGATTTCAAAATTGCATACTTCTTTTTGAATCGGTAGAGTTGAAGACCTTTTCGAGGGCGCAATTTGGGAGCCTGCGGTAAAGGAGCCGGCTGAAGAGAGACAGATGGTGAACACGTTATAAGAGGGACTTTGGACTTCTGCTTCGGACTTTCTTTTTTTTTAATATTAAAGAATGATCCATGGTCTTCCCGGTCTCTATCCATCTTGGTGTAGTTGGTACCCTATAAAATGTATAAAAAGGTGGTTTAATACAAAACAATGGGTGTTAAACCGATTAATGAACATTCCCCTTAGTACTTTAAATTATAATTATGAACTTAACACAATAAAACAAATATATAGCTAAAAGTAATGGTTATAATGATACAATGATAGATAAAATGCTAAAAAACAAAATAAAAAAGAACTTAACAAAGAAACACATATACTCAGCGTGTAATAATAATGAAATTAAAAATAAATCTTGGCGCAAAATCCTATATGTATACAGGTTCGCTAACCCAGAAAATCTCCCACATATTACCTTCCCATATACAACCTGAATTTATGAAAAATTTTAGATAACTCAAAATCAAAAGTAAACTTTTTAGAAAAAAGCGGAGTATATGAAATCACATGTGGTGACTGTAATATGAAATACATACATTGGTTAAACCGCGAGAAATCTTAAAATAAGAATAAAAGAACATCGTCGCAGTCTTGTTAGTAATTATTTTTCAGAATTTTCTAACCACATTATTAATACCAATCACTATTTCCATTCCCATACACTTAAACTATTACACCTCGTTAAATATAAAGGCCAAACAATGAACAACCTTGAAAATTTAAAAATACAAATAAAATAAAATTCTAATAAAACTCTAATCGATAACATAATATTTCAAAATTCTTCACCGCTCCTTACTTTGTTCCCGTTAACTCAAACTCCACCCCCAGCTAACCCTCTCTCTCCAAACATAACTCCACCCACCTCTATCAGTACCTTAGATAATTAATTTTACTTTTACGCTTTAGTTTATATAGTCACCCGTTGATGACAACATCTGCAGTTGTCAAAAATAGTCGTGTAATCCTAAACTCATTAGTGGTCTTAGACAAGTGATATATTTATTTATATTATTATAATGTCATTTCATAAAGTTAACGCCAATTCAATAAATAATATTCTGCATCAAATATAATTGCTCTTTCTTAAGGAGTTACGTGTAGTCAGAGGCGCAAAAAATAGATAGTTTAAATTTTTTTTTAATGTTTGTGTAATGTTTTGATTCAATACATAATACCAACGTTTTACACTATATTTTAAGTAACTAAACCGAAAATTTCAAATAAAATTATTAATACTGGACCACGATAGAAGCTCGATTCTTGATCCTTGTCTTGCAAATAGTGCCTCGCGGTGACCATCAGTGCCTCTTAGTGGTTTATCTAAATTAAATGAAACAAAAAAAATTAGTAGTTCAATAGTTTATCTTGTTCTTAATCGAAGCTTTTTTATTTTTTTTCAAATTTAGCCAAACGGCGGTCTTTGAAAGCTTAATTATGAATTTTGAGGGAAAAAATCTCATTTACTGTTTATAAAAAAAAGTTTAAGTCGAAAATAAAAATCCTTCGATTAAACAAGTTTTTAATGCCTTAAATATGATGTTTAAATTTAATTTAAATCTGTCAAGTAGTTTTTAAAATATCATGGACACCGTTTTTGAACCCATTATTTTGAGAAAAACGTGTTTAAAGTTTTATGCATAAATAATTAATACAAATACAATTTAAAAAATTACTTACATAGAGTCGTCTATTTCATATGTGTACATATAATAGATCTTCTGCCGATGTGTAAGCCTCCAAGAAGTCGATTTGTTTTTGTCTAAGTCTCATTCTCGAGTGACCTGATTTGCAATCTTTATGCGCTCTGTATCGAGTTTTTCAGCATACCAGTGAGCATTAGGTTCATAATTTAATCCTATTGCATTGGCAATCATTAATATTCCTTGCTTACATTCATGACGTCTCATTATAAATTTTTGAAAATGATTATTATACACGCACAACTACGTATCGACTGCTCGGTTTCACAGCCACTGAAATACTAACACTAAATCAAATCTCAGTTAGCTTAATGGGATGGCATCTAAAAGCAGAAGTATAAAATAAATTTCGTACATTATTCTTAGAATTACTAAAATCTGTTCCGTAGCAGCACCCTTCAGTCAGCCCGGCCGGCTCTACTGCGGTCCGCGTGTAAGTACGGACGGCAGTAGAGGGCCCTATAGTTATTGTTGGATACTTTAAAACTAATAATCGGATCGAAAAACTAATACTCGGATCGAGTTGATATTTAACACAATATTTTTGAAATATTTTACTTAAAGAAAATACAAAAAAAAATCGAATTTTGAAAATTCTGACTACACGTAACCCTTTAATATGATTTTGTTTAAATCTTATAATTATGAAATATTACCTAATGAGAACAGAACAAATATTTTGATTTACTCACCATTTTGACACACCTCACTGTAGGATGATTCCTTTCAGACTGTTGCCAAATGCTAGTCTTGCATTATTTTTTGTCATTTTTATTTCTTGTCTCCTATATATCATGGCTCTCTTTCTCTCACCTTATTTCATACGGACTGCAAAGTTTGCAAAATTGTCTGAACTTTTAATCGTGTTGCGAGGTATAATACACTGAAATCTGAATAATTATAAATTTTATTTATTTATGTGTCTCCGAAACTATACACTATCTGCAACAATATACATTAATATGAGGGCTGTATGATAAGTTCCCGTGTTAGGGAAGGAAACACATTTAAGTATTGATTTATGTCTCGACGTAGTCTTCTTTCAGCTGAATACGATGCGCGATAACTTCGTTATTTGACGTGAATTGTTTTTCGCCAAGCAATTTTTCATATTTGGAAACAAAATTACATAGGGTCAAATTTGGAGAGTAGAATGGATGAGGCAGCATTTATATTGTAATTTGACCAGTTTTGCTGTGGTGCTTGTAGAAGATTCAGCTGGCACATTGTCATGGTGAAAGAGCACTTTTTTGTTCACAATTAGGGTCATTTTGTTTCCAATTTAGTTTTGAATTAGCATCATAATGCCCCGTGCTTGCCTTTTCGTTCTCCAAATAATCAGTAACGATGATGCTTCACGAATCGCAAAACATGGTAACCTTCCAGCCTATGGAGACGTTTTCGCCTTTGGAGCAGATTTGCTAGGGGAAGGCCGCTGTTTTGACTGTTTTTAATTTTTGACATAGTGATGATCCATGTTTTCTCAACAGTCACGAAATGCCGAAAACACTTTTGGATTGCGCTTAAAGAGAAGACAAATAGTGTTTGAAATTGTCAAGTGATTCCTTTTTTATGAGAGCATTCGCGTGAGCAAACGTAGCACCCATCTTGCCGATTTTGTGATGCCCAATTTTCTCCTTTTTCTCAGATAATAACATTATTATACTCCCCTACATCTTTTGCCTACATAGATATGTCATAAATTAGTCCTTTCTCATTGCCTGTCCTGTGTACATTTTCTCAGGGTTTCATAACATTGTTGTTATCCAGAGAATAAAGTGGATGATAGTAAAAACCATTTGATTTGTGATTACAATAACCGGATTCCACTGTAATACATAATAATTCAAATTATTTATATTTACAAATAAAATCAGACAACCATCTAAGAAAGTGAAGTCTGAACTGGCAAATTGAAAAAAAAAGATTGAATCTAGTGGAAATGATGAAAAAAGGGGTAATGGGAATTCACACACTCGAGTAATTTAAAAAAAATAAGCTGCCTTTTTTCGATCTAGGCTAAAAACAGATCTTTAAGATTTTACATGCGATTTTCTGATTAATAATGAATGTAGATCAGTGACATCTCTGGAAGATATATTAAACCTGTGTAGTTATTGTATTATAATTTATTTGTATTGAAAACTCGCATTATTTTTAGGTGATTGTGTCCAAAAAATAAAATATATGTATTTTTATATATATATATATATATATATATACATCACGCTACCTATTGTGCGTCCTTTTATTTTGCATTATTGTGACGTCCACCAGTTCCACTAAAATTTCACTTATTTTTACATCGAATATTAGTCACTAAGGCAATACTATAAGTCCTTTACAACTTATTTTTCTGAAATTTTTACATTTTATTGATATACAAATATTCGTATATTAACAAGCTAGACAATTAAATTTATATTTTATATTTAAAATATAAATTTAATTGTAATCAATTTGGACTCCAATCCACATTATCAATTATCGGGCGTCCCATGATATACATAATTTTATTTACATTTTCCTAACTATCGCAACTCCTCGTAAACAGTGCGACGCGCGACGTTGCCGCTTTTACCAATTACACTTTTTGTGCGGGATGCCGAAGGAAGATTTATTATTTTATGCTCTCTGGGGATGCCGCTACCGGGTCACTAGTACGTGTAGCGGGCGAAATACTTGCACGTATCATTTAGTGCATTTGATAATAATATTATTTCAGAAATCGTGATATTTTTTTCTGAGCTCATTTCTTCTGTTACGTCTTTAAAATATGAGAGCAATTCACAAGCAGAAGTGAGCGTGTCTATGTCTTCATTTATCAAATTAGGCGTTTCAGGATAATATATCGCTAATGTAGACATTAAACTTTTTTTGATAGTTAGAACCCTCTCGAACATATCATACGTATAGATATGGGCAAACATCTTGAAATTTGACGGCGTAGTGGGAGGAAGTTTGCGCATGTACCATTCCACCGACGAGACCCAAATTTTGTCTTCTGCGCATTCCCCCACTACGCCAAAGAATTTCAAGAAGTTTGCCCATATCTATATTATGTGTAAGGATGATATGAGAAATGATAAAATAAAAAAATAAAAAAGTAGATGTTAGTATGGTTTCCTCTTCGGGCCGGTATGTTTACCGTCCTTCTATCTCTGCTTTCCCACTTCCGTTCTTCTTGTACCGCGAAGGTTGCGTGCACGGAGACGCCCGTTCCGATGGAACTTCTCGAAGCTGATTTACAGCTTCGGACCTCTACTGACACGTTCCGGCAGCCTCGCGGCAAGAATTTGGAAGAAGGGAATGGAGCAGAATGGGTAATGTTCTCACCCTGAGCTCAATCGGGAGCGTTACTCTATGAGATCTCTGGTTGCATCGAGTTCACTAGAATTTCTCTACTTTGGGTCGTGGTACTGCTGTCGAGGAAATAACGGAACACAATTTTTGTTATGCTGAAACTAAAGTTAGTTTATTCAATAAAAATTCAAAGTAAAGGTTAAGAATTGAAATGGCTGTAAATTGTACAAAATATAGAAATTAAAGTTATTTTATTCAATAAAAATTCAAAGAAAAGGTTAAGAATTGAAATGTCGAGTTTTGACCGGATGTAAGCCCAGTATATTCTTTGTCAAGTGAACTTCTTTTACTTTGAAGGTATATTTTATTTATTTCAATTTTGAATATTTTACCTGTGACGAAACTTATCGTCACATATGTCACGCATGTTCTATTTTTTCTACTACTATTTTTTCACTTTGATATAAATTTACACATTTACACAAAAACTATTATTCTAATATTTAGATAAAGTATGGTACTACTGCAAATTTCCAAAATACAAATATTGAAATCGGCAGATTTCCTCGTTATTTTTTACACACATTTAACTTCAGCAAAATGTACCTTCCTTTCAATCTCTAATAAAATACTGCATTCTCCTCTTACGTATCAATTATCAAACAGACAACCTCACATATGAGCTGTGCCTAATTATTTACTAGGTACATAAAGGACAGGAAGACAAAAGAGTACAGTGGACATAATATATCGGATTTTTTATCTACCTACTGTAATAAATACTTGGAAATTTTTATTGTTTTTTCAGGTATCATGTAGGTAAATAAAACAAATATACAGATCAGATATCGCACGTTTAATGAGGTAGATTTTACATTTGCAAGTAAACATAATCATTGATAATATAATATATCTAGACTAGATATATATTAGGGTTATAATCACGCACATTTGATAATGTAGGTATATAGAATGTAACAGAACTGGTCCACAATATTTTACAGGTAGATTCCTGCTATGATTATGAGTCAAAAAAAATATTTTTGCAAAACGTTGGAATATCATTACAGTAACTTATATCTAATATGAAAAATTCATTACCTTTAATACAAGTCAAATAGTATAATAAAAATCTTCCAATCTAATGGGGAAACATTCCAATATTTTGCAGGGTTTTTGTTATTTTATTAAACTTTTATTGAAACGAATGTTTTTTATGTAATCGATATAAGTTACTGTAATGATACTTCAACGTTTTGTAAAAAAATAAGCCAGAAATATTGAAAAAAAATGCAAACTTTAATGTCGCATATCTCCATAACTATTGATATTAGGTCATAGTTGCTTGAACATTTTTCACTCATAATCATAGCAGGAATCCACCTGTAAAGTATTGTGGATTACCTAGTTCTGTTACACTCTGTGTATGGAGGTCAAATATCATGCAGAATTAATTTTATGTGGTAATCTGATTTCCTCACACCTACATTAGGAAGTTTGTTCACGTATGAATATATTCGAAAAAATAAAAATAAAATCCTTTATCGCATAATCGGCATTTACAGATCTCCAAATTCTGACACAAATTTTTTTTATTGAAGAATTATACCAATTATTAATAAACTCTAAAAACAATTTTACTATTTTAACGGGCGATATAAACATAAATATTGCAGATGACTGCCATGATAAAACTAAAAATGAGTATCTCAATATGCTTGCAGAGTTGAACTATAAATCGTGCATAAATAATTATACTAGAATTGTACCGCACCAAAAACCTTCTGCAATAGATCATATTATGCTAACAAACTCAAATGAACTCGACAACATTATGACCATCATATGGCAAACTTGTATAACTGACCATTACTCCTGCATATTTACGCATTATAAACAAAATACTCACCCGCACATAGCTGATAAAAAAGGTATACAAAAAAACTACTTTTAATTTAAAATTATTTTGTGACAAATTAGCAACAGAAAATTGGTTATCAGTACTAAACTTAGAAGATCCAGAAATATGTTCTATAAACTTTCAAAAAATTATTCAAAAATATATAAATTCATCCAAAATTCTAAAAATATATAACCACAAATCTAATTTCCGTAAAATAAAACCATGGATTACTCACGGCTTAGTAGTTTCAATACGTAATAAATATGATATTTTTAAATCAACAATAAAATACCCAATGATGAAAGGAGATATTATAAAAAATACAGAAATAAATTGACATCACTAATAAAAAAAAACCAAAGAGGAATATTTCATAAAAAAGGTGGAAGTTTCTAATTTCGACACCAAAAAACTTTGGTCAACAATTAACGAAATAACCGAAAAAAAATGTTAATAAAAATAAAATAAAAACTATAAAATTTGACAATAATATTATAAATGTTCAAGAACACCCAGAAAAATGCGCAAATATCTTCAATAATTTTTTCATTAATGTGGGACTAAACTTGGCGAAAAAAATACCCAACAACAATTTTTCTCTTCCAATAAATAATCTACAGATATCGGAATGTGATAAACTCACAACATTCCAATTAACCAACCCAGATGAAATAAAAAAAATTATTATGAATTTAAAAGGAGGATCATCGCCAGGATACGACAACGTAACAACTGATTTACTAAAACAATCAAGCTCTATTATAAACATCCCAATTGCACACATAATAAAACAAGCCTTCGGTGTGGTATATTCCCTACAATATATAAACAAACATTAGTAATCCCAGTTTATAAGAATGGAGACCCTGAAGATAACTTATTGAAAAAAAAAACAATATTGAAAAAAATGCAGATGAGGCACAAAAATTACCTAAAATCAAACTCGCGCATTCAAATTTGTGTGATATGACGAATAACTAATCGAAATTAAAATAAAAAAGCCTACTATTTTTCAGTAGCTATCTACTTGGTAATCCGTCGAAGATAATATTGAACATACAGTACTGTGCGAATTAATGTGAACACAAGCGATAATTTGAAAAAAAACACAACATTTATTAGTTATAGGTAGTTGAAGAAAGCAGAGAAAAGAATACAATTTAAATTGTTTTAATAGGAAATATGTCCTCCTTTGGATTTTATAACTTCTTCAACACGTTTTGGCAGAGAATCAACAAGTTTTTTTAGTTTTCTAATATTTACTGGTCCCGAAACCATATATGTGGATTACAGATTCAATCAATTTTATTATTTTTATTTTTTATGGGTAGGTATATTCCATCCTGACGAAGGGGCCATAGGCTTTGAAACATGTTGATTTTATCAATTATTTTGTAAAACATTAATAACCTCGCAGGACTATATTCCTGCCTTGATTATGAGTCGAAAATATTCAAGCTATTATGACCTAATATCAATAGTTATGGAGATATGTGACATCAAAGTTTGCATTTTTTTTTTTCAATATTTCTGACTTATTTTTTGTAAAACAAGCAAACCACTCGGCAACGATGATCACTCTGCGAATGTACCTACTTGTATTTATACATCCGCTAAAACATGAGGTCTAAAAATAGACTTGAGCTGTTAAAATTTTAGCTACTGGGTAAAAGTATAATTTAGTCATAAAAAGGGCCGCACGTCTCATACGACCTACAGGATTAAAAGGCTTTTGTTTTAGTCCGAGCCACAAAATTATATTCACATTTATTATTTAAATGGAGCTAACTTGCACGTGTCCATCCGAAATAATAATCGACTTCTTTTGCAATAATGAAATAAGACTCGCGACATCCTCAAACGATTTGTGTTTTAGCGGTGTTTATCTTAAAGACGCAATTTGCATGTGCGGGCTATCGATATATCGCATATCCCTACGCGACCGGAAATATGTGTGAGTGTACGACAAAATGCGGCCGAATTCTTTCCAAGTGCGGAACATATTATACCTAGGTACAGCCTCTCATATGAGACAACTCAATGATGCAGCATCAGTGCTTCTTACGAAGTTACTTTCAAAAGCAAGCATAAAAGTCAAACATATTATTTTTTTAAAGTAACTTCATTGTTGATGTTGATTATGATTACTTACTTACTTACCATCACGCTGTTTCCCCTGGGGGTAGGCAGAGAGGATAGAGCGCAACACTCTTCTGTCCTGACATACAAATCTCGCCTCAGCCACATTCATACATCTTCGCATGCAAGCTCGCCGGTTGTTGAGCCTTCTAACGGGACCATCTTCCAGTATCTGGTTGATCTGGTCATGCCACGTTTTCCGCGGTCGCCCCCTCTTTTATACGTATTGCTTATTATGTTGATTATTTCTTAAAAAACTTTAATTACCCTTTGAAATACAGTGATATTAAAATTATTTTCCTTTTTATTTATCTTTAACAACAAGTAAGTATAGGAAAAAGCAAGTAGGTACCATTTTATAACTTTTGAAATTAAAATAATTATTAAAATTTAATTGATTGTATGCGAGATTGATATTATTGATTTTGCGAGATTGCATTTCCTAGTGTATACTTACCCATCTACAAAGCCAGGAATGTAGTGAAGATTCGTGTTTTGAAATAGTTGCTAAATTATATTTACAACACACTTATTTCACAAACACTGCGTGTACGCCGAAAAAAAAGTCCCGGGGAAAAAGGAACAGAGTATCGTACACTCTTGTAAGAATGAGTATGTTATTTTAGGCACCGTGACTTCAAATTACCTGATTTTTACGTGATTATGTGATTTGTTGTATACTTCAATGGAATATTTGCTACATAAATATGAAAGCCGGCTAGTATGGGAATAACGTGTCTATATACTATACATATATAATACGTCAATAATTGATACGATGTACGCATTTCACGTATTTTAGAATTAAAGGTAGAATTTATAGGGAAAAGTTATTTTTGGATCCTCAAAATCGGCAATAAATACAAAGCACGAAATATCGTTGTTCTAATTAACGGACTTTTACTATACATGTATCAAAGGTAACATGGCAATTAGCCCTTCATAATAAAAATCATTCACCTGTTAAGTACTCAATTACACCTTAATTCATATCGACTATAGATATAAGTAGATACCGATCGATTAAAACATTTAATAAAATAATGCTGCAATCTTATCTTCAAGTCCTGGGATTAATTTAAACTTCTGATTATTTTTTTTAGATATTTAGCTTAAAAAAAGTAACCCATAAAAACCATGTTTTTATTTTACTCCCTTTCTTTGTAAATTAAGTTTACCATCATGTAATTAAATAATTGATTG
>JADDOH010023212.1:0-153417 GCA_016648135.1 Agrypnia vestita | reverse complement strand
TTAGCTTAATGGGATGGCATCTAAAAGCAGAAGTATAAAATAAATTTCGTACATTATTCTTAGAATTACTAAAATCTGTTCCGTAGCAGCACCCTTCAGTCAGCCCGGCCGGCTCTACTGCGGTCCGCGTGTAAGTACGGACGGCAGTAGAGGGCCCTATAGTTATTGTTGGATACTTTAAAACTAATAATCGGATCGAAAAACTAATACTCGGATCGAGTTGATATTTAACACAATATTTTTGAAATATTTTACTTAAAGAAAATACAAAAAAAAATCGAATTTTGAAAATTCTGACTACACGTAACCCTTTAATATGATTTTGTTTAAATCTTATAATTATGAAATATTACCTAATGAGAACAGAACAAATATTTTGATTTACTCACCATTTTGACACACCTCACTGTAGGATGATTCCTTTCAGACTGTTGCCAAATGCTAGTCTTGCATTATTTTTTGTCATTTTTATTTCTTGTCTCCTATATATCATGGCTCTCTTTCTCTCACCTTATTTCATACGGACTGCAAAGTTTGCAAAATTGTCTGAACTTTTAATCGTGTTGCGAGGTATAATACACTGAAATCTGAATAATTATAAATTTTATTTATTTATGTGTCTCCGAAACTATACACTATCTGCAACAATATACATTAATATGAGGGCTGTATGATAAGTTCCCGTGTTAGGGAAGGAAACACATTTAAGTATTGATTTATGTCTCGACGTAGTCTTCTTTCAGCTGAATACGATGCGCGATAACTTCGTTATTTGACGTGAATTGTTTTTCGCCAAGCAATTTTTCATATTTGGAAACAAAATTACATAGGGTCAAATTTGGAGAGTAGAATGGATGAGGCAGCATTTATATTGTAATTTGACCAGTTTTGCTGTGGTGCTTGTAGAAGATTCAGCTGGCACATTGTCATGGTGAAAGAGCACTTTTTTGTTCACAATTAGGGTCATTTTGTTTCCAATTTAGTTTTGAATTAGCATCATAATGCCCCGTGCTTGCCTTTTCGTTCTCCAAATAATCAGTAACGATGATGCTTCACGAATCGCAAAACATGGTAACCTTCCAGCCTATGGAGACGTTTTCGCCTTTGGAGCAGATTTGCTAGGGGAAGGCCGCTGTTTTGACTGTTTTTAATTTTTGACATAGTGATGATCCATGTTTTCTCAACAGTCACGAAATGCCGAAAACACTTTTGGATTGCGCTTAAAGAGAAGACAAATAGTGTTTGAAATTGTCAAGTGATTCCTTTTTTATGAGAGCATTCGCGTGAGCAAACGTAGCACCCATCTTGCCGATTTTGTGATGCCCAATTTTCTCCTTTTTCTCAGATAATAACATTATTATACTCCCCTACATCTTTTGCCTACATAGATATGTCATAAATTAGTCCTTTCTCATTGCCTGTCCTGTGTACATTTTCTCAGGGTTTCATAACATTGTTGTTATCCAGAGAATAAAGTGGATGATAGTAAAAACCATTTGATTTGTGATTACAATAACCGGATTCCACTGTAATACATAATAATTCAAATTATTTATATTTACAAATAAAATCAGACAACCATCTAAGAAAGTGAAGTCTGAACTGGCAAATTGAAAAAAAAAGATTGAATCTAGTGGAAATGATGAAAAAAGGGGTAATGGGAATTCACACACTCGAGTAATTTAAAAAAAATAAGCTGCCTTTTTTCGATCTAGGCTAAAAACAGATCTTTAAGATTTTACATGCGATTTTCTGATTAATAATGAATGTAGATCAGTGACATCTCTGGAAGATATATTAAACCTGTGTAGTTATTGTATTATAATTTATTTGTATTGAAAACTCGCATTATTTTTAGGTGATTGTGTCCAAAAAATAAAATATATGTATTTTTATATATATATATATATATATATATACATCACGCTACCTATTGTGCGTCCTTTTATTTTGCATTATTGTGACGTCCACCAGTTCCACTAAAATTTCACTTATTTTTACATCGAATATTAGTCACTAAGGCAATACTATAAGTCCTTTACAACTTATTTTTCTGAAATTTTTACATTTTATTGATATACAAATATTCGTATATTAACAAGCTAGACAATTAAATTTATATTTTATATTTAAAATATAAATTTAATTGTAATCAATTTGGACTCCAATCCACATTATCAATTATCGGGCGTCCCATGATATACATAATTTTATTTACATTTTCCTAACTATCGCAACTCCTCGTAAACAGTGCGACGCGCGACGTTGCCGCTTTTACCAATTACACTTTTTGTGCGGGATGCCGAAGGAAGATTTATTATTTTATGCTCTCTGGGGATGCCGCTACCGGATCACTAGTACGTGTAGCGGGCGAAATACTTGCACGTATCATTTAGTGCATTTGATAATAATATTATTTTAGAAATCGTGATATTTTTTTCTGAGCTCATTTTTTCTGTTACGTCTTTAAAATATGAGAGCAATTCACAAGCAGAAGTGAGCGTGTCTATGTCTTCATTTATCAAATTAGGCGTTTCAGGATAATATATCGCTAATGTAGACATTAAACTTTTTTTGATAGTTAGAACCCTCTCGAACACATCATACGTATAGATATGGGCAAACATCTTGAAATTTGACGGCGTAGTGGGAGGAAGTTTGCGCATGTACCATTCCACCGACGAGACCCAAATTTTGTCTTCTGCGCATTCCCCCACTACGCCAAAGAATTTCAAGAAGTTTGCCCATATATATATTATGTGTAAGGATGATATGAGAAATGATAAAATAAAAAAATAAAAAAGTAGATGTTAGTATGGTTTCCTCTTCGGGCCGGTATGTTTACCGTCCTTCTATCTCTGCTTTCCCACTTCCGTTCTTCTTGTACCGCGAAGGTTGCGTGCACGGAGACGCCCGTTCCGATGGAATTTCTCGAAGCTGATTTACAGCTTCGGACCTCTACTGACACGTTCCGGCAGCCTCGCGGCAAGAATTTGGAAGAAGGGAATGGAGCAGAATGGGTAATGTTCTCACCCTGAGCTCAATCGGGAGCGTTACTCTATGAGATCTCTGGTTGCATCGAGTTCACTAGAATTTCTCTACTTTGGGTCGTGGTACTGCTGTCGAGGAAATAAGGGAACACAATTTTTGTTATGCTGAAACTAAAGTTAGTTTATTCAATAAAAATTCAAAGTAAAGATTAAGAATTGAAATGGCTGTAAATTGTACAAAATATAGAAATTAAAGTTATTTTATTCAATAAAAATTCAAAGAAAAGGTTAAGAATTGAAATGTCGAGTTTTGACCGGATGTAAGCCCAGTATATTCTTTGTCAAGTGAACTTCATTTACTTTGAAGGTATATTTTATTTATTTCAATTTTGAATATTTTACCTGTGACGAAACTTATCGTCACATATGTCACGCATGTTCTATTTTTTCTACTACTATTATTTCACTTTGATATAAATTTACACATTTACACAAAAACTATTATTCTAATATTTAGATAAAGTATGGTACTACTGCAAATTTCCAAAATACAAATATTGAAATCGGCAGATTTCCTCGTTATTTTTTACACACATTTAACTTCAGCAAAATGTACCTTCCTTTCAATCTCTAATAAAATACTGCATTCTCCTCTTACGTATCAATTATCAAACAGACAACCTCACATATGAGCTGTGCCTAATTATTTACTAAGTACATAAAGGACAGGAAGACAAAAGAGTACAGTGGATATAATATATCGGAATTTTTTATCTACCTACTGTAATAAATACTTGGAAATTTTTATTGTTTTTTCAGGTATCATGTAGGTAAATAAAACAAATATACAGATCAGATATTGCACGCACGTTTAATGAGGTAGATTTTACATTTGCAAGTAAACATAATCATTGATAATATAATATATCTAGACTAGATATATATTAGGGTTATAATCACGCACATTTGATAATGTAGGTATATAGAATGTAACAGAACTGGTCCACAATATTTTACAGGTAGTTGATAATGTAGGTATATAGAATGTAACAGAACTGGTCCACAATATTTTACAGGTAGATTCCTGCTATGATTATGAGTCAAAAAAAATATTTTTGCAAAACGTTGGAATATCATTACAGTAACTTATATCTAATATGAAAAATTCATTACCTTTAATACAAATCAAATAGTATAATAAAAATCTTCCAATCTAATGGGGAAACATTCCAATATTTTGCAGGGTTTTTGTTATTTTATTAAACTTTTATTGAAACGAATGTTTTTTATGTATTCGATATAAGTTACTGTAATGATACTTCAACGTTTTGTAAAAAAATAAGCCAGAAATATTGAAAAAAAATGCAAACTTTAATGTCGCATATCTCCATAACTATTGATATTAGGTCATAGTTGCTTGAACATTTTTCACTCATAATCATAGCAGGAATCCACCTGTAAAGTATTGTGGATTACCTAGTTCTGTTACACTCTGTGTATGGAGGTCAAATATCATGCAGAATTAATTTTATGTGGTAATCTGTTTTCCTCACACCTACATTAGGAAGTTTGTTCACGTATGAATATATTCGAAAAAATAAAAATAAAATCCTTTATCGCATAATCGGCATTTACAGATCTCCAAATTCTGACACAAATTTTTTTATTGAAGAATTATACCAATTATTAATAAACTCTAAAAACAATTTTACTATTTTAACGGGCGATATAAATATAAATATTGCAGATGACTGCCATGATAAAACTAAAAATGAGTATCTCAATATGCTTGCAGAGTTGAACTATAAATCGTGCATAAATAATTATACTAGAATTGTACCGCACCAAAAACCTTCTGCAATAGATCATATTATGCTAACAAACTCAAATGAACTCGACAACATTATGACCATCAAATGGCAAACTTGTATAACTGACTATTACTCCTGCATATTTACGCATTATAAACAAAATACTCACCCGCACATAGCTGATAAAAAAGGTATACAAAAAAACTACTTTTAATTTAAAATTATTTTGTGACAAATTAGCAACAGAAAATTGGTTATCAGTACTAAACTTAGAAGATCCAGAAATATGTTCTATAAACTTTCAAAAAATTATTCAAAAATATATAAATTCATCCAAAATTCTAAAAATATATAACCACAAATCTAAGTTCCGTAAAATAAAACCATGGATTACTCACGGCTTAGTAGTTTCAATATGTAATAAATATGATATTTTTAAATCAACAATAAAATACCCCAATGATGAAGGCTTAAGGAGATATTATAAAAAATACAGAAATAAATTGACATCACTAATAAAAAAAAACCACAGAGGAATATTTCATAAAAAAGGTGGAAGTTTCTAATTTCGACACCAAAAAACTTTGGTCAACAATTAACGAAATAACCGAAAAAAAATGTTAATAAAAATAAAATAAAAACTATAAAATTTGACAATAATATTATAAATGTTCAAGAACACCCAGAAAAATGCGCAAATATCTTCAATCATTTTTTCATTAATGTGGGACTAAACTTGGCGAAAAAAATACCCAACAACAATTTTTCTCTTCCAATAAATAATCTACAGATATCGGAATGTGATAAACTCACAACATTCCAATTAACCAACCCAGATGAAATAAAAAAAATTATTATGAATTTAAAAGGAGGATCATCGCCAGGATACGACAACGTAACAACTGATTTACTAAAACAATCAAGCTCTATTATAAACATCCCAATTGCACACATAATAAAACAAGCCTTCGGTGTGGTATATTCCCTACAATATATAAACAAACATTAGTAATCCCAGTTTATAAGAATGGAGACCCTGAAGATAACTTATTGAAAAAAAAAACAATATTTAAAAAAATGCAGATGAGGCACAAAAATTACCTAAAATCAAACTCGCGCATTCAAATTTGTGTGATATGACGAATAACTAATCGAAATTAAAATAAAAAAGCCTACTATTTTTCAGTAGCTATCTACTTGGTAATCCGTCGAAGATAATATTGAACATACAGTACTGTGCGAATTAATGTGAACACAAGCGATAATTTGAAAAAAAACACAACATTTATTAGTTATAGGTAGTTGAAGAAAGCAGAGAAAAGAATACAATTTAAATTGTTTTAATAGGAAATATGTCCTCCTTTGGATTTTATAACTTCTTCAACACGTTTTGGCAGAGAATCAACAAGTTTTTTTAGTTTTCTAATATTTACTGGTCCCGAAACCATATATGTGGATTACAGATTCAATCAATTTTATTATTTTTATTTTTTATGGGTAGGTATATTCCATCCTGACGAAGGGGCCATAGGCTTTGAAACATGTTGATTTTATCAATTATTTTGTAAAACATTAATAACCTCGCAGGACTATATTCCTGCCTTGATTATGAGTCGAAAATATTCAAGCTATTATGACCTAATATCAATAGTTATGGAGATATGTGACATCAAAGTTTGCATTTTTTTTTTCAATATTTCTGACTTATTTTTTGTAAAACAAGCAAACCACTCGGCAACGATGATCACTCTGCGAATGTACCTACTTGTATTTATACATCCGCTAAAACATGAGGTCTAAAAATAGACTTGAGCTGTTAAAATTTTAGCTACTGGATAAAAGTATAATTTAGTCATAAAAAAGGGCCGCACGTCTCATACGACCTACAGGATTAAAAGGCTTTTGTTTTAGTCCGAGCCACAAAATTATATTCACATTTATTATTTAAATGGAGCTAACTTGCACGTGTCCATCCGAAATAATAATCGACTTCTTTTGCAATAATGAAATAAGACTCGCGACATCCTCAAACGATTTGTGTTTTAGCGGTGTTTATCTTAAAGACGCAATTTGCATGTGCGGGCTATCGATACATCGCATATTCCTCCGCGACCTGAAATATGTGTGAGTGTACGACAAAATGCGGTCGAATTCTTTCCCAGTGCGGAACATATTATACCTAGGTACAGCCTCTCATATGAGACAACTCAATGATGCAGCAATCAGTGCTTCTTACGAAGTTACTTTCAAAAGCAAGCATAAAAGTCAAACATATTATTTTTTTAAAGTAACTTCATTGTTGATGTTGATTATGAACTTACTTACCATCACGCTGTTTCCCCTGGGGGTAGGCAGAGAGGATAGAGCACCACACTCTTCTGTCCTGACATACAAATCTCGCCTCAGCCACATTCATACATCTTCGCATGCAAGCTCGCCGGTTGTTGAGCCTTCTAACGGGACCATCTTCCAGTATCTGGTTGATCTGGTCATGCCACGTTTTCCGCGGTCGCCCCTTCTTTTATACGTATTGCTTATTATGTTGATTATTTCTTAAAAAACTTTAATTACCCTTTGAAATACAGTGATATTAAAATTATTTTCCTTTTTATTTATCTTTAACAACAAGTAAGTATAGCAAAAAGCAAGTAGGTACCATTTTATAACTTTTGAAATTAAAATAATTATTAAAATTTAATTGATTGTATGCGAGATTGATTTCGCGAGATTGCATTTCCTAGTGTATACTTACCCATCTACAAAGCCAGGAATGTAGTGAAGATTCGTGTTTTGAAATAGTTGCTAAATTATATTTACAACACACTTATTTCACAAACACTGCGTGTACGCCGAAAAAAAAGTCCCGGGGAAAAAGGAACAGAGTATCGTACACTATTGTAAGAATGAGTATGTTATTTTAGGCACCGTGACTTCAAATTACCTGATTTTTACGTGATTATGTGATTTGTTGTATACTTCAATGGAATATTTGCTACATAAATATGAAAGCCGGCTAGTATGGGAATAACGTGTCTATATACTATACATATATAATACGTCAATAATTGATACGATGTACGCATTTCACGTATTTTAGAATTAAAGGTAGAATTTATAGGGAAAAGTTATTTTTGGATCCTCAAAATCGGCAATAAATACAAAGCACGAAATATCGTTGTTCTAATTAACGGACTTTTACTATACATGTATCAAAGGTAACATGGCAATTAGCCCTTCATAATAAAAATCATTCACCTGTTAAGTACTCAATTACACCTTAATTCATATCGACTATAGATATAAGTAGATACCGATCGACTAAAACATTTAATAAAATAATGCTGCAATCTTATCTTCAAGTCCTGGGATTAATTTTATTTTATTTCAATTTTAAACTTCTGATTATTTTTTTTAGATATTTAGCTTAAAAAAAGTAACCCATAAAAACCATGTTTTTATTTTACTCCCTTTCTTTGTAAATTAAGTTTACCATCATGTAATTAAATAATTGATTGACTGAAAATGAAACATGTCTAGACAAATATCTATGTCAAAATTCTCTATCTCTGTTAACCAATTGTCATAAATTTTTGAAATTCATAGTGAAGTACCTATTATACTATAGTAATTATATATAGTAATTAATATAATTATATATCGTAATTAATTAGTAATTAATATAATGAATAATAAATATAATTATATATAGTAATGCAAATTTAGAAAATATTCCGCGACGTTATCGGGCCGCCGCCGACGGTAGTAATCAAACATTTATGTAATGATTCCAATGTTAAAAAACTATTAAAATATCTAAAAATCCAAAATTATACTATAATCATTAAATTTTTTTAACGAAAATTTGATAGATCTTCTTGAACGTCCCCACGAGTCTGCGTGCAAAATTTCAGCTCGTTTGGATCACGAGAAAAGGGTTAAAAATCGATCCAAAGTTTTTGCGTCAAATAATCAGACGCCACGAATTAAATGGAGTACAAAAGCGGACTCCACTTCTTCATTCAAGTGAATGCGTACGAGTTCTCATAAATCGTGAATATAAAAATTAAATGAAGTCAAAGCATCCAGCAAGTGGCAACGTCGCATTTCAAACTTTCGCTCGACGCGCAGTTGGACGTCACACACGGCTAGCAATGAATGTTCGGAATAATGCCGACAGCGCTGCTATTTTTTGTAACGAAAATTTGCAGAACTACAGATATACTGAGAATAGCCAAACTGGGAGCGAATTGACGTCCAATTTTTTTTTTTTTTTTTTACATTTATGGCATCAGAAAGACAATCCGCGCCCATTGCGAACACTCTCCCATCTGACGTCCGATATACGGACGTCGTAAGCAGGTGGACGCCACATTATATGCAATTTCGTCCATGATGGACGCCAAATAGGTTACAGGATATATATATAATATATCTATATATATTATACTATATATATATATATATATATATATATAGGTTTACAGGTTCGGCATATGTGACAGATAATCAATGTTTTTTACGAAATATGATTTTATTTTTAAGAAATATCTAGATGCCAGCACCATGAAAGTATTGGGATTCATCCAGTATATGTTAAAATATTGTATGAATTAGGCGCTTTACTTGATCGGCAAAGGGTTAATTTGTGGGAGTAAATACAATACATATATTGTTTAAAATCATTCTTTATATGAATAAAAAACATTTTATAAATCTTGAAAGAATGTAAAAAATTCATGCAAATTTAAAAATTTATAACTTTATTAGTAGTGAGAATTTGAAAAAAGACACTGACAATAAATGTTATGGCTGGGGCCTGTCTGTTAACACTTACGCAAAATTGCAGTAATTGTCCAGTCTTAATGAAAATACCTTTTTTTGTTTTAAATATAATTAACCCTAATCTGTTTTTATTTTCAGTTGTTCCGAGATGTTCGTCACTCATGGGCAGAAGCCGAATCCATGGAACGCAAGTCGAGGTTGGCTATGGGGCGCCAACACATGTAATTTCGCTGTCGATCAAGTTCATGAACACTTATGTTATTTTCAAATTTAATACAATCTTGCGAGACCACAAAAATGAAAGTGTGTGAAAGTGATTAATTATAGCCAATCTGTACATGCGATTTTAAACCGTGACATTTGTACTCTATAGACATCTTGCGTGAAATGTAGAATGATTTTTTATCTGGTTTATTTATAAGTAAATATAAATTGGCTTCAATAAAATAGTATTTTGAATAGATTTTAATTGTTTGTACCGAGTCTCGCTGTTACGAGTTCAACGACAAGAAGCATTAGCGTTATTGAATAAACTGTTATTCTGAAAATCTCCATAATATTATAATAAATACTTTTGCAGACATGGCTCACAAAAATAGCTCTTATTTATGAGTTAGTTAGGTGTGGTTTCTTTTATTGACAAAACCTTCTATGACACATTCCAAGAATGAATGTTAGTTCTTATCATATAACAGAAATCAAGTTACTATTCTCCTTCCCAAATAGATAGGTTTTTACTGCTGTCAGATCATAATGTAGGTGTAATGCAAAGTATTGGTATTTATATAGTTGATGTTTTGAGCCACACTGTTGTTATCATCAGTTCTGATGACGATATCCTGTTATGTGGCCCAAAGTGTTGGCAAACAAAACCGATGCATGGCAGAACAGCTTAGAAAAATCTGCACTTAGGCTCTAATTATGAAGCCTAATTCAGAAGGATCTTGCATGGAGGAATGATCTTTCAGCCTATTGTTGGTTACCGTAGAGTCATTCTCAAGACTACTTCAAAATTCTGTGAAATATTGGCTTGTAGCTCCCACCGGAGGTACTTAATTGTGTCCAATGTGTGTCCATTTTTATTTTATTTTGAAAATTTTACATGTTCTTTATCGACTAATTTAACTATTTTCTTCAACTTTAGTAATTGGTAACATTCTTCATTGTATGTAAATGATTTCTAAATTAATAAAAATGTTGTCATGCAGGGCCTTTTACATTATGAAGATTTAAAATAAGTAATTTTATTGGTTCCCGCAATATTATTGATAAATTTAAGATTTCAGTCATAAAGCAAAAATTAATTGAATGTATTAAATGCAACACAAATAAAAAAACAGTGTATATACGACTGAACTAGGAAACAGAAAGGTAATAAGATATTGTTTTAATGGCTGAGTTTATGATCTGTGCCAAGAAACATAGCCCAAAGGAAAATCTTGACTGTTCCGAATTTGAAGGTTCTCTAAAATGTTTAAACATTTTTTTTATTTAATACATGAGACGAAAAAAGATGTAATCAACTTTTTTTTTAAACTTTACAATAAAAAATGTAGTGATACTATTGAGTGCTTCATCTTTGCTTGGTCAAATAATTTAGACTTTTTTACAGTACTATTTTCGTCCAGAATTATGTACGAGAGATTCTATCAATTTGGGTGTTAATATGGATGAAAAGGAAATGTAAGAATGAAAAAATTTAAAATTTTGGCTATCCTGAGCCTTAGTCATTGTCATCAAAATTACTGAATCCATTAAAACCTTGTTATTGCGAAATCCAAAGGATTAAAAAACAAAATTTATTATAATGCATTCCCACATATTATGATTTTTTTCCTAATATGTATATACATATCGACGGTCCCTATGTCAAATCTGCAAAAATTATTTTTTCTTATATTTCCTTTTTTTGAAACGAAAAATCAACTTTATTTTAACTTTGTCCGAGAATACAGAGTAAAATTGCATAGTTTAAGATAGTAAAACGAAAACAGGATTTATGCAAATTTAATAGTACGCTAATTTGACTCAAAATATCTCGTGTGATAATTTAAACCAATGCATGTAATTCATTAGGTAATTCTGGCCCCCCGTTATCTATCCTACCTTTAGTGTCAAAGTCATTTAATTTTTCTTGTGATGTACTTTTGAATTTTAAAAAATAATTTCCATAGCGTAATAACATTTGTCAATCAGGCCCGTGCAGTGAGTACACTGAAACTTGACTCTTATGCAGACATATATTTTGGAAAAAACATTTAAATGAAATATTTATTTAACAGAATATTATTACAAAATGTTAAATTAAAATCCGAATAATCAACTATTCAAGTTTCGAATGTCTGTCTGTCGATGGATTACAACTACAACACTGATGATGGCTAGCCGCTAATGAGGCCTGAGCCCCCGAGAGTGACACATCTATAAGCATACGGTTCAAGTTACACACAAGGGTCGTTATTAATTATTATGTCCCGTGATTTTTCACATGGCTGGTATGATAATAATTGTGTGATAGGAATATTACGAGACATATCTTGAAATCGATTTTTTTATATTCTCACAAGGGTCATTATTAATTATTATGTCCCGTGATTTTTCACATGGCTGGTATGATAGTAATTGTGTGATAAGAATATTACGAGATATATCTTTAAATTCGATTTATTTTCAAAATATATGCTTACGTAAATTTCATGCTTCAATGTTCTAACTGCAGGCCCCTGTTGTCAATATCGAGGGGAGCATCAAAAGTTTATGGACTAAAGGGCTGTAATTAAATAAAACAATGAGACTATTTTCCTTTTCTATATAATCTCCCTCAAGCTCTATACATTTCTTAGATCTCGAAATTAGTTTTTAAATACTGTCAAAAATATGATATCGCCTCCTTCACTGCTTAATGAGAATGAAATAATTTTCCTCTTAGCCCCCATTTTAAATTTGGGAATAAATAATAATCGCTAGGTGTCAGGTCCGGACTACCAGTGGCGTGCAGCACATACAAGCAAAAAAGCTGTGCATTAGTAAAGATTCTGGGAAACAAATATTAATTAAATAATCCTTATCTTAAGAAAAAGTTTATTTAAAATGCCGTAAAATGTAAAAAAACTTCTAGCCGTAATTCGTCCTACGGCTAGAAGTTTTATTTCTGACATTTCCGTTTAACGTGACGTATCTGTTTTTTTCCCATTTAAAATTCTGGCTGTAATTCGTCCTACGGCTAAAAGTTTTATTTACGACTTTTCTGTGCCTAACTTCATATCAATTCTTCATTTATTTTGCCAGCCAATTTGTTCCATAAATATAGTCAAGTCGAGAAAAAAAAAGTGTATTTTTAAGACTGCGAGTTTTGTGTAATAGACAACTAAATTTAGCTTCGAAAGGTCCTATGTCAGGTGAGAACATGCGCACGTAATTGCAGAAATGTTATTTTTTACAGATTCCACCCAAAACTTTCGGTGTAAATTCTATGTCTTTCTAAGGTGAATGAAAATACAACATCTGTCATATCATAAAATGTTTAATTTATTTTTATGAAAAGAAACGTATATCTGAAATTAGTATTGTTCCGATTTAATTATATATAAATCATCTTCGAAATATATTGAAATTTTTTGTCGTATTAGCTATACCTATATAAAATATTTATTTAGGAAATATTGTGTACAATAAGTACTTCTTTTATAGTGCAGTTATTTTTGTGGATTGAAGCTACTCAAAATAGTTCATTATATATAGTTAAAAAAAATAAAAATGTATGTACCCTTATAGGTATATACAATATATTTTTAATATACCTAGGTATGTAGTCGGTCACAGCATAACCTAAGTTTATACCCGCTGCACGCCACTGCGGACTACAGGGTTGATCGATTGACAAGTCATTCAAAGTCACACCTGTGTAGGGCAGTCATCGCAACATGTGCATTGTCTTGCAAGTTATGTGTTGTGCATTGTCTTGCGAGAGCAACGGCCTTTTCCCCTGTCTTTTCCTCAATGGCTTCCTTTAATTGTTCCAGTAACCTGACAATAATTTCCGGTTATGAGACACCCTTTTCTTTGTTGTGAACCTCCTTATCAATCTAATTCCTTCAGTATCCCTAAAAATTGTAACCATGAACTTTCCAGCTGATTCTGACATTGTAAACTTTTTAGTGTACTTGGGTGCACAAAATGATTAGACGACTGATTTAATTGACTCTCTGCCATGTTTAAAAATATCATTCCACTTGTAAATCTTCCCCTTGAACAACTTTCATCTCACTCACTATGGTTTGAGATTTTCCTTACTTGACAGGGAACTTTATGACGGTGAGATGTTCAATATTCTCCATAGTTGCAGTTTACTTACATATTGAGAGCAAGGCGGTATCTCGTAAATGAATAAAGTTGTAGGGCTGACAATTTACATATATACTCATAATGAGATCCCAATAAGTACAATACTAATAATAAGTGAATATACCCACTACATTTCGCAGACTTTTGGACCTCCCCTTTATAATCACAAATGCCGTACACAATGTAAATGTTTAGTTATAATGTTCAACTATAAAAAGTGATGAATTTTGATTATAATAGTGATGATGAAGAATCAGGATTTCGACATTTCTCTCTCCAGGACATTTACCAAAAATGCATTTTTGACTTTTTTGCAATGCATATAAAATACTCTCCTTCGCAATACAAAATTTAAGAAAAAAATGTTTCTACTTGTTTTTCAAAGAAATTTTTTAAATATCTCAATGTTATGAGTCCGCCACCCGGTGTTTTATTGCCTTTTATGACAGCGGGTCACCGCTAAGTCATGAGGACTATTCCTCATTAGACTTTTGCTTAATGACAAAAAAAATATACATTCACCTAAATGTATGGATGCTGCTTCGTTCGGAATTAAAATGATTTTGTTATGCATATTAATGAAATTTAGCTATATAAATGAGTTTATGTATTAAAAATTGATTTTGCGGGATTCATTTTGAAAAAAAATTCCTGTACATCATTTTTTCAATACAGCAGGGTTCTTGTCATTAATATTGAACATTGTATCAATACTGAAGATAATTTTTAATCAGATACACAAAAGTAAACTTCTTTCCATTTAATTTCCATTTTTAATCAGATACACAAAAGTAAACTTCTTTCCATTTAATTTCCATTTTTAATCAGATACACAAAAGTAAACTTCTTTCCATTTAAGCCGGTTGTTTCAAGTTGGATTAAAGTAAGCGTTCGTTTAAAGCATTGATATTTACGAAAACGGATCGTCTGATTGATGGAGACTGCAAAAATTTATGCTTTAAACGTACGCTTACTTTACCACTTGACCCACTTGAAACAACTGGCCCTAAGAAAGATAATCTTAGTATGTATAAGCCATGTGTACAAGAAACATTGTTTTGCTGTGTTGGAGTTTGTATCTGTAAACACCAATACAACAAAATAATGTGCGTTGTACGCACGGTTTATACTAATTTGATTGTCTTTTTTTAAATAGAAAGAGGTCTACCTAGACAAATTACTTTTAATTTTTAGGTAAGAGAACCAACTGTCTATACAATAACTTTTATCTCCAGGAAACTGTTCTCATAAAGAATCTCATTATTAATATTGAATAATTATACAATTAAATGATTTCGTAGAAGGGTATTAATGAAAATCGCAGACATATCAGAGCTACCAGTTTAATTAAAATATTTTTTTAATATCTACATTCTCAAGAGAATAACTAATGTACATCCCTCGTTTATTGCGGTTAATCCATTCCAGATTCTACCGTAATAAATGAATTTCACGAAGTAGGATTCTTTGTTAATAAATTAAAACAAAAACAACTGGATGCAAAAATAATTAATTAAATAATTACGCCAACAAATCGCAAGGCGGATTCCCGCAGGGAAGACTTACTGGGAAAGAATCTGGAACGGGGTAGGAGGTCATTTATATAGCAACAAGACGCCAAACTTCAATTAGTTATATTTTATACGTGACTCGCCGCATATGCGAACGTTTCAGGAAATATTTTAAAACAAAGGGTGGTGACTTTATAAAAATGATAAAATATAAAAATATTCTGGAGCGGCAGGGACCGAGCATTTGTACGGTCATTGAAAAAATTATTTCAATACTTTATTGAATTCTGAAATGTAGTAAGAACTTTTAAAAATATAACTAAGTTATACATATGACAATATTTGAAAAAAATTGCGATAGAGTGAAGTCGTGAAAGTTGAAGCGCGAAGTGGCGAGAGATTACTGTCTATACAAAACCATAGTTCACAAAATACCTACTACAGTAAACCTCAGTTTCACACTTCTCTAGGGAACGGCTAAAACAGTGTAAAACTGAGAAAAATGTAGAAGTGAGAAATTATATAGCAAAATGGTCTTTCCATAAAAATAAAAACAATTAATACTTGTAAAATAATTTCGTAGTATATATTTTATTTTCAAAAATATTTTAGATTACTTATATTGTATTTATTGACTATTTTTTTCTGTTGCTATTGGTAAATATGTATATAATATGTTCAGTAATTAGTTTGCCTTTTTTTATGTTACTTCATTACTAATTTGTACTCGCTCAAGCCAGAATTCATGTACCTAAGATCGTAGCTGCCGCATTGCAATCTCAAATGTTTTTTTAATGTTTTGTGTATTGAAGAGAAAAAGTAAAATTTTAATGAATTGGCATGTTGAATTTTTTTAAATGTTTCGATATAAAACTGAGGAAATTAAAAAAAATCATCCGTATAAGTTGCGTGAAATATTTGTATGGAGATGAAACAGGGAATTTGACTTTTCAGTGTAAATGGTGAGAAAGCATGAAAATGAGTAAAGTATAATTGAAATTTTCCTGTATTTATTTTGCTGACGGGTTCTTCCGTTGTTGACGTTGGTTGTGGAAATTAGAAGAACACTATTAGAGAATTTATTTATTTAAAATATTGTGACACCCTGCTGATAGCATGTGTGCTTTTTTATCAACCATGCACTACACAAAGCATAAGCACACAAAACATTGCACGTATTGAATTGATGTTTCGTAATTGGCCATTTTGAAAATTTCCATTTCTCCAGAATCAAACATTCATATTTTTTCCACCTCTGTTCCAGGTAAAAATCGGTAAGCGAATATTCCATGTCTATTTATAGTTATTTAGTGGTAAAACTCGTAATTTGAAATTTTCACTAATTTTAAAATCATATTTGAGTGTTTAAACCTCATTATTTCAAAACTAGTGATGGTTAATCCGTTATTTTAACCGATTACTTTCAGTACAATAATTTGGGATTTGTTTATGATTGCATCGCTGATTGATAACTTGTTATCTTGTACTGATGGTTGCCCGTCGAATTGCAAAAAATGAGCTGCCAATCATCAAAGCAGTCAGATACAAATCTCAAATAACGGTTAATGTGTCACCAGTTAAAATACTATCACTTCTCAAAACTACTTCAATTTCATTCAGAGTTGTAAACTTGAAATATTTGGAGTTTGATCATTTTTATCATTCATAATATCAGGTTGAGTCATAAATAAAAAAATTAAATTAATTTAGTAGAATTTATTGTTTGTATTGAGTCAATGAGGCAAACGAGTTTTTGCGTTCATTAAATAGATAAGAGATTGTGTGTGGTGGTGGTTTATTGTGTTTTCCTAACCCTGAAAATGGAGTCAAAAAGTGTATATTCATTGTGTGATGTTTTGAGAATTCAAAAAAGGCAATAGTGCTACGGCGACAACTGAAAAAATATGCAGTATACACAATAAATAACTAATAACCGTTTGGGCAGTTAGAAATTTGTTGAATATCATTCTGGAGATGTGAACTTGAAAGACAAACTGATGGTGGGTCACTTTTGCGTCCTCAATATCGACCTTTTAAAGGTAATATTAGAGCAATATCCACATCAGTCATCAAGAGAGATGGCAGAAAGGCTTAAGGCAAGTCCAGCAGAGAGAGCGAATTTCACAATTTTTTCTCATATCTTCTGCTTTTTTTAACACATTTTTGTATGGAAATGTATCATTTTAAAATTTATTCATCAGGTTCCATATATTTTATATACGAATATCTTATTAAAATGACACAAACTGAATTATACAATTAAGTAATAAATTACCAAACCTAATGTTTTAAAAATGAAGAAAATTGCTCCACTTTGTTGACCTTTTATGACTGAATGGCCTTGTGAGATGTTTTTTTTTCAATAATATTACAAAATAAACAATCAATATTATTGGAATATCTGTCAGTTTGTTTACTTACAATTTATGTTTTAAAAAACACTGTTTTTAAAATATAATTCATTTTTTTGTGTTTTTTCAACTCTACGTGGTTGAAAACTTTTTTACTTCAATAGTCAATAGAAAGATATTATAATTTTAAAATAAAAACAAAAATAAATTACAAAACCTTAGTCGATGTTCCTGATTTTAGATATTTAATCAAGACGCAACGTATTTATGATACAATACGCTAAAATTTAGAATAAGTTTTTGATTTTTTTGTATTAATTTTAAAATAATAATGTCTATTCCTTTAATTTATTCAAGAAAAAAGTTATCAACTACACTTTGGGCCTCGTATAACGCGGTTTTATATAACACGGTTTCAGAAAAATAAATGAATTAAATATGTTTAATTTGTAGATTGCGTCCATGACAGAACATGCCATGAGTCGTGATGATCTGACTCAGCACGTTGAGACTTTTTTCCGTTTGTTTCGGAACATTTCAGTTACGCTCTGGTATTCAATGGTGCAGTAAGTATTTCTTCGTAATCTGTAGATTTTTCTGGTTTGTTGTTTGTATGTATGCACTTTACTTATCCCATATTATTAATTACGTATATGTAACCCTTAGTAGTCCAGAGACATTATGTACATTCCCTAATAGATTCCATCAGCCTTGCCAAATCCTTGGTTATTTGAAAAATATTTTAAGTTATGTACTCAAACTCATATTATAAATAAAATATGTAGTGCATTTTATGAAAGTAACTTGTGTCAATATTGTTTCTGCATCCGCTAAAGAAATAAAACAATCAACTTTAAATTCTTGTTGGAAAAAGCTGTGGCCAGAAGTAGTCTCAGGAGAAAATGTTTTACCGCCAATAGAAGATGAATACCAAAGGAAAGGAATATCAAAGGACAATTAATATTTGTCGTGGTATTTGAGGAGAAGATTTTAATGACACGGATATCCATGATATTCAAGAAATATTGGAGGATCATTCGTTGAACAAATAAGAATTAATCGAAATTTTGAATGAAAGTACCACAATTAATGACTCAGAAAGCAGTTGCAGCGAGGTAGCTACATGTTTCTAACTAACAGTAGGTTAGGTAATTTATAACTTAATTATATACTTTAGTTTGTGTCATTTTAATAAGATATTCGTATATAAAATATATGGAACCTGATTAATAAATTTTAATATGGTACCTTTTTCATAGAAAAATATGATTAAAGATGCAAGAGAAGATATTAGCAAAAATGGTGAAATTTGCTCTCTCTGCCGGATGATCGCCTCAACACATTACATTGATCATAATTTTGAGATTATACGAAACCAAAAAATTAATATCTGACGGAAAGAAGGAGATCGACCTGATAGATGCGCAGCTAAAAAAATATAAATAGATTTTTATTTTAACCAATACACTTTTGAAATTATTATTTTTACTTATTAAAGTCTTTTTTCGTTACATTTATTTAATAGTGATGTTTTATATGTTATAAGTATATAATGAAACCTATATTGGTATTGTTCCAATAATTTTATAATTCATTTAATATAATTTTTGAAACACATTTTGATGAATCTCATCAATCTTATTTGCAAGAAAAAAATTAGCAAGTTACATTGAAAATTTGTTGAATTCATGTAGCATTTCTCGCTATTTGTAATTGTTTAACAATCACACCTTCGTCATTACTTAATAAATTAATTTTCAAATTTATTCAATATCGCACTGTTTAAAAATCTTATAAATATTACAAGAATCATTATTATATATTTTTAAAAATTAATATTTCATTATTTTCTGTGCACACTTAAAGTCGAAGTCCATTTTCAATCTTCATAATTGGAAAAAATTTTAAGATAAAGATGGTATGTGATTTTTATTTTGTTTTTAATAGGGGTGGAAATGTGATGAAAATATGATTAACTCGATGGCCACTAATACAGTAAAACCTCATTAATTCGAAATTCAAGGGACCCAAAAAAAATATTCGAATTACGCGGAACCCCGTTAATTCGAAATTTTAGGTACAAAAAAATCGCGACGTGATTGTGAAATATGCCAAAAATCATAAAACTCCTGAAAAAAACATTAATTTTGTTAAATTTTTGCTTATATTTAAAGAAATCATTTTGAAAACGCTATACATATTTATTATGTTAATGCAAAGATCGTGATATTTTGACATATTTGCTGTTCTTACTTGCGAAAAAAAAAAAAATCCATTTCCGTCACGTCTGGATGGGATGGCCATAATCAAAAATGTTTAGTTATAATTGAATTTATGGAATGCTTCTTCAATCTTCTCACGAGTTTAACTTTTGATTCCTCCTTTTTCCGGCTCAAACCAACAATGCACAGTTATTAGAATTGTCAATAAATACGTAAAATAATAAGTAATTAATAACATCTTACACAGAAAATAAACGTTTTAATAACACAAATACACCTATTAGAAAAAAATCAAACTAAAGATACATTTAAAGATTCCCCAATTTTAGAAATCGGGACACTTTTTATAGAAAAAGGGTATTCCATAAGGTACCGTGAATTGATTGCGAAATACGCCAAGAATCGTAAAACTCATTAAAAAGCCATTAATTTTGTGAAAAATGTCTGTTTTTCGTATTTCAAGAAATCATTTCGAAAACGCAATGAAATATTTATGCTATTACGAAGATCGTGACATTCCAAAGTACCCCATATTGACATATTTGATGTTCTCACTTGTGAAAAAAATCAAAATATTTTTTCAATTTTGTCAAATTTCAAAAAATTTTTACTTATGTGAACTTAAATGTATTAATTTATGGCGCAAAGGGCTAAAAATTATTTTGAATTAAGAATTACCAGGGTTTTCGAATTATCGGGGTTAATCTTCTATGAAATTTACATTTTGGGACGTGAAAATTTAAAAAATTTTGAATTATGGCGAATTTCGAATTATTGGGGTTCGAATCAACGGGGTTTCATTTATTATTCACATTTATTATATTTACATAGTTTAAAATCTAGATCTTGAGATGAAAATCCTAGTTTCCATAGTTTCACCATTATTTCACAATATTCCATCTCAGGTGCGTGCAGTTAGTATAATGAACCACGAGTTGTATGTCAAAATATATTTTAAAACGAAAAGCAATATTAAAAATTTATCTGATAGAATATTATGATATAGCAGACTCCCGGTTATCCAGGACGAATTTGAAAAAGTTTTTTTTTTTTTACAATTAAAATGTTCCACATTGTTCTTAATGGCTAAACACACATTTAGATTGGAAAATATCAGCGTCCGTTGTCTAAAAATGAACCTCTTAAAACATGTACATTATTTAATTTGTTTTAGTGCCATATGAGGGCTAGTTGCGTCCAGTTGTCATTGTAACTTCTTTATAAAAGAGCGCATAATTGGTGATGTATTTTTGGTAAATTTTTCAATGCTTTGGATTAACCGCGTTCTTTTTTCACCATCCATCCTGGGTCTATTGTATATTAAAATCTGAATAATATATGATAATAATTGTGATATTACGAGATGCATGTTTTATTTTGTTTGTAGAAATTCTAGTTAAATATAGCTTATTTAAAATAAGCTGTGTAATGTAATGACGACATACTGCACCATACAGTAGACTCCTGATTATCCGGGACAATAAAAGATTCTGTTTTTTTTTATATTCCTAAATTATTTATAAAATGTGAAAATATTTTTTCTATATTTCGAAATTCTTTATAAAATATGGGAATATATTTTCTATCACCTAAATAATATTGCTTAAAAATAAAATATAAGATTTGTGAAGTTATGAACATGCAGAATTTCATGAAATTTCGGGAATACCCGTCAATTTATTTTTAGACAGCGTGCTGTGAATCTAATTGTTTATTCTCTTATTTTATATGCTCAATATTGTATTTTCGTGCAATATAACTGTATGTGATTATGTCATCACCATTTTAATAATTTGAAATTATGTTTAAATTTAGCATCATTGTTATAGCACAACATTTAAAAGTAAAGTATTTAAATTATTTCCTAATTGATTGTGACTATGTCAAAGCCAAAAGATTTGTTCTTACTATAGAACAAAATTTGAAATAGTTAACAAAATTGAAAATGGGTCATCAGTGAACTCGTTAATGAATGGTAATAATGCTGGTGAACAAACGGTGCGGTGCGTAATATTTTACAAAACAAAAAAAAGTTGATCTAGTTTGCTGGATTTTCTGATGCGAGCGGCATGTCTGTGTGTTAAGTGTATTTTTTTTGAATTTGTCGTATTTTTTTTTCAACTTTTTCAACTTTTTTTTTTGCAAAGATATGGGTCATTTTTTTCCTACCACCCTAGATAAAATCGGCATTCTTCTGTAGTTTAAAATAAATAACAATTAAGTGAATAATAAAAAAGCCTTGTTTGTTTTTTACATTTTTGACAGTCATGAAAATATTTTTTTTTTTTTTATTACATTTATTATATTTTTTAATTGAATGAAACCATACACACCATGGAATCTGGATTTTACATTTTCTCGCAGTTTATATCTAGATTTTTCATATATGGTTTACTCTCTATCTTGCTGTGCTCTGAAGTGCTGACATTGTTTTAATTTTATTTTAAATTTTGTTATCATCCCTTATTGAGTCACATAGTTGCTGTAAGTATGATGACTATATTTATTCAAATCACAAAGTATTTACGATAATATTATAGTAAAAGTATGATTACCCTCAATATACACATTCCCCTATCTTAAAAACTTTAAGCAAAATATGCAAAATCAGGGTTCCACTGTTTGATTCAATTCAGTAAAAAATAAAAACATGTATTCAAATATGAAGAATTTTTTTTTGTTTTTCATCCGATAAATCTTCAGTTGAACAATTTAATTAGTCCTTACCTGAATCAGAATAAGGATCTTAAAAACTTTACTTATTATCCTATGTTATCCTTGAAACATGCACTAATCATTTACATACATTTAACAAATTATTAATCTGTGATAAAGATTTATTATATTATGATAAATTTTTGTTTGCATTTTTTTGGTGATTGTTTATCCCAATGCTCAAAAATAAATATTTACACATATGACAATGATTTACGATAGTCCGCCTTTTTCATTGATTATTACCCCAACACAAAAATACTTATTTATTTATGCCTATGTGATTACTTTATATTTACGGCTTTTGAATTAGATGAGATCTTTGGAAAGTAGTCATGAATCTACTTGATCTAATTAATGTAACATGTTGAGTGAAGAGGAATGTGGAGTTAAAGAACTTATATTATTAAATTAATTGAGAAGCAGAAATTGCATCCCGTATATCTACATAGATTATTGTGCAATACCCAACATTTGTATACAGTAACGGCATATCCTGGATTGTAGTGTCAGGGTGAATTTAGAAAAATACATGTTTATTTGATGTCGAAGCGACATGGATATCAAACAGATTTCTGGAGCTTTGTATAAAATATCATATAAATATAAGTTTTTGTTGAATATTATATAATATAAGTGCTAATATTATTTTAAAAGTTGATAGAAATTTGGTTGTTTCACACACATCTGTTAATTTCTTCATCCAAACAGTTCAAATACGAAATTTAAGTTAATATTTTCACCACAATGATAAAAATATTGCCATTTGACATACACATGTTGTGACGTTTTTTCTATTTTTGAGTGTTGGGGGTAACAATCACCAAAACAACAATATTGTTATTTTCAAACAGATAGGAATATCTCTAGCTTGATTAAGTCTGCTAATATCTTCTCGACCCCTGGATTATCTTCGTTTCGTTTTAGCAACTCTCTTACCTTTTTCTGTCATTCTTCACAGGTACCAGTAAGCTTCAGTGATTTGGTTATTTTCTTGATACAGGTCATTCATTATTGACCCTGACAGATGGTCCTGGAGTGACATTAGAGATGACATGATTACATGATTCATTTTTATATCTTTATCTCGTTTCTCATTTGTACGATGTTTGTATGTACTTTCTTTAAAAATGTTAGTCCAAGACTTTTTTAGTATTGTACTATGTACTTTTCAGCTTAACTTAATTTGTTACCCGGTTCATCGCTCTATCTTGACCACCTACTTGAAACCACGCAAAGGGCAAATCTCAACCACCTACTTGAACATCTCATTAAAACTGTCCTTAAAGTCTGCGGCACTAGTATTTGCAGACAATTTTTCTAAATAAATCTCCGGCTCTCAAATTCCATGACTTTGTACCTAGTGAATCAGAACTAGCCTTAAAAGAAACATCACCATGGAGTATTTAAATAAAATCTAAAATTATCACATAATGAATGCCCAGATGTTTGCCCATCTGGGAAATACATCTGCATAATTGGTTGTCCAGATAAGTGGCATCCAGATAATCAGTGATTTACTATATGTATGTGTATTGTAATTAAAATATATATATATGTATATATATTATACATATTTTGTTTGTTTATTGCAATATTATTTTTAGCAT
This sequence comes from Agrypnia vestita, assembly GCA_016648135.1. Lineage (NCBI taxonomy): Eukaryota > Metazoa > Arthropoda > Insecta > Trichoptera > Phryganeidae > Agrypnia > Agrypnia vestita. The sequence goes on along the minus strand of JADDOH010023212.1, from coordinate 129,081 downwards.
TGAAGGAACCAGGTTGTAAAATGCAGTTTTAAAACTCTTTTTTGATTTTGTAAGAAACCTAAAATAATATTTAACATAAAATTTTTTAATATTGATTATTATTACAATCATTCTAATTGGTAAATTCAAGGTGTTGAAAAACTTTTTTTTTATTTGGCATATTTATATGTATGTAATTGCAGTTGAATGATGTGATAAGATTGTGATTTTTATTGGTGGTATAATCTCATCCTTTTGACAGGATTTCTCAGTGGAAAGGAATTTTGTGCATTGTGGAATATAAAGAGTAAAATTTCCTTTTTTATATTTAGACATCAAGGGTTACCTTTAAATTCGAATTAACAAGGTTCTACTATCCTAATATGTATTAACTTTCTGTGTAAATATTGGTTGTAAATGCACCAGAAATTACTAGTTTAAGAAATTTAATATAATATTAATGTATCTTTGTTTACAGTATTATTTAAATTCGTTTGTAAAAGATTGTATTTATGATTTTTTTAAAGTTTTTTTAATACACTTATGTATATGTATTATTACACAATCATATTGACACAATCTATATTGGAAGTTTTAATACAATGTTGAAATAATATTATAGTATGATGAAATATAAATATTAATTTCAATTAAGTACATTTTTATTTTGGGGTGATCAGCAGACTGTTAAATCGATTTTTAAATACTGCCTTTGAAATTACATTTATTTCCTGAAGATGTTTGACCTTAGTTTTGCCACTCAATACATATTGACACACTTTATTTCTCTGACATACCTGAAACCGTTTGCACACTTTTATATTCGCTTTATATAGTTTTTCCAATTAAATTATAGATACTTTTCATCAATCTTTTTTATATCAAGATCCACTATTTTGCAAATACTGTATTATATTACTAATTATTATTTGTACGTAACCGTTAATTAATTTAAGTTATTATATTTTTAGGTGTAGGGTTGCAGGAATTTTGATGTAAAGAGCATAGAAGCGAATTATATTAGCTATTTGTTTTTCAATTTCATCTCCATATAAAATAGTGATTGGTGCCATAAACTGAATGTTTAAATATTTGTTCTAATTCGTGAAAATAGAAAATAATCAGCTAGTTGAATACTTTGGTGCCTGGTTCCATGCAAATTAACATTTTATATATTTCATTTGATGAAAAAATCCTGCTACCCTAAGAAAACTTTAATTTACTTGGTATTAATATATTTAGATGTATTTTTCAGTAATCTTATTTCTGTATTTTTATTATTTTGACCGTTAAAAAATCACCGGACCACATTTAGCGTTCAAAACAATCGCTACAAATAAAACTTTGCGAAATAGAAAAATATGTTAATTCTCACAATGTTAAGATTGTTTTGCAGCTGATGAATTTGTATAGGTTATTTTTCGATATTGATATTAAAATTTATTTTGTATATTTGTGTTTTATTTATCTCTTGATGTAGAATCTCATACTAATAAAATGAAGAAGTGCAAATCAAGACATAATCTTGAGCGCCTGCTGGAGAACATAAAATGACGCGTTGTACCTGTGCTGCACAGAGTCAAGACCTGAATATCAAAAGGGTGGAGGCATTTGAAATGTGACTGTAACAATGTATGATAAAGCTCTCCTGTGTTGACAACATCACCGATTAAGGGTTAATAAGGTATGAGCGTTGTAAGTTGAGTACATATTTGTGTTATAGCTTGCCCAACATAAATTGGCGTGAGGCGACTTTGGAACTAAAACCCGCCCCGCCCGCACCCGGCGGTAACCCCTCGCCCCGTCATTCAGTTCAATATCGTATTTGCGCGCGAGCTGTGACATCTTGATTTTCAATATACACTGAATTATTCCCAAAACAGTCTTGCAACACCTTGCAGGTGGTGCAAGAACAATTGCCAATGTAGTTTTAAAGTTTTGCGAAGCTGAAAAAGCAAATAATGGACCAATATTGTCGTCTGACAGGACTCTAGACAGAGTGACCGCCATTACTGGTTTGTTTGTTTAGTGTTGCCCAACCAAATTTCTATTATAATATCATAAAATATATTTGTCAATGTATATGCCACTGAATATTATGTATTGTGTAATAAATTTACACCCGGGCAACTTCTATTTCGTGACAGGGACACTCTCCCTCGCACGCCAATTTATACTGGTGGCATTCTAAGGCAATCGTCTAGCAATGCGCGTAAAATTCAACAGTGCTGAGTCATTTTTCTCATTACTTCTCTTGCATTTTGTACCATGTTTTTGTATGGAAAGGTACCAGAAAAAATTTATTCATTAACTTCCATGTATTTTAAATATGTACATATGTATGTCTTTCTTAAAGTACGCTAACTTAATTATTTAATCACTAGCTGTTCGTACCCGGCGTTGCACGGGTTAAGAATTAAGGTGAAAATAAATTTGTGGGGGGAAACAAAGGTTTGCATCGAAAATATATCAGAAGGAGGGTAAGGGGTAAAGGAGGAGAGGGGAAATGTAGCCTATGTTACCCGCCGAGTCCCAAAGAATAAGATTCCAAATTTTGAGTCCGATCGGTCAAACGGTACAGATTTGCATTGAATATATGTCAGGGGGAGGGGAAGGGATATGAAATGGGGAGGAAATATCGCCTATGTTATCCGCTGAGTCCTAGAGAATAAGTTTCCAAATTTTGAGTCTGATCGGTCAAGCGGTACAGATTTGCATCGAAAATATGTCAGGGGGAGGGGAAGGGGTATGAGAATAGAAGGGAAATATCGCCTATGTTACCCGCTGAGTTCTAAAGAATAAGTTTCCAAATTTTGAGTCCGATCGATCAAACGGTACAGATTTGCATCGAAAATATGTCAGGGGAAGGGGTATGAGAATAGGGGGGAAATATTGCCTATGTTACCCGCCGGGTCCCAAAGCATAAGTATGCAAAATTTGAATCGATTTGGACAAACAGTGTGGATTTCTATGGAGAACAACAGACAGACATTGAGTTTTATAGATTTAATGAATTACCAAACCAATTTTTTAAATATGAAGAAAATTGCTTCGCTTTGTAGGCTTCATACAACTTCTTCTTCTTCCTAGACCGTTAGCCCCATTTACTTGGGGTTAGCCTTCCTTGTCTGCTTTCTCCATTGAGCACGGTTTTGCGCTGTGTTGTCGTCGAGTTTGTTTTTTTGGGTCTTTTTTAACCGTCATCAACCAAGTAAGTGGTAGGTGATTGTCCACGTTTACGTTTCGTCATTGGCAGGTTTGGGGTAAGCTTCACCATAATAAATATGACCTTCTGGGCGTCCCTGGACGTGACCATTCATCGTAGGCGTTTCTCTTTAGTTTTGTCTTCAATTGGGGTGATTTTAAAGCTACCTCTTATGTACTCATTACAAACTTTGTCTAGCAGAGTGACACCCGCTGACAGCGTAACATGCGCATTTCTGTTGTATGCAGTTTAAGGTGTTGTTTGCTGGTCGCCCAGCATTCTGACCCGTATGAAACAGGTCTATGGCTGTTTTATACAGGGTTATTTGGAAAACATTAGTAACCTCACAGGACTATATTCCTGCCTTGATTATGAGTCGAAAATGTTCAAGCAACCATGACCAAATATCAATAGTTATGGAGTTAAGAAATATCAAAGTTTGCATTTTTTTTCAATATTTCTGACTTATTTTTTACAAAACGTTCAACTATCATTACAGTAACTTATATTGATTTCGAAAAATTCACAATAGTTATGGAGTTAAGAAATATCAAAGTTTGCATTTTTTTTCAATAATTCTGACTTATTTTTTACAAAACGTTGAACTATCATTACAGTAACTTATATTGATTAAGAAAAATTCATTAGTTTCAATACAAGTTAAATAAAATGATAAAAACCCTGCAGAAATCCCAATTGGAAAAAGTCCAATAGGAATTCGAAGGATTTTATTATTATATTTAACTAGTATTAAAGGGAATGAATGAATTTTCATATTCGATGTAATTAATTAATCAATTAAGTCAATGTAATGACAGTCCAACGTTTTACAAAAAAGAAGTCAGTAATATTAAAAAAAAATTGCAAACTTCGATGCCGCATATCTCCATAACTATTGACATTAGGTCTTGGTTGCTTGAACATTTTCGACTCATAATCAAGGCAGGAATATAGTCCTGCGAGGTTATTAATGTTCTCCAAATAACTCTGTATATTTGGAAAATTAAGAGGCATTCTTCTGTCACACATTACGCCTGTGAATTGTCTCCGCTTCATCCAGCCTACCGTAGTTCCGTGAGTAACATCATTAGCAATTTTTCCATCATTACTAATAATTGATCCAAGATATTTAAATTGTGACTGTGGGGATAGTGTCGTGGGACCAATGGAGATCTTGATGTTATTGGTGTTAGCGATACCATCGAAGATGCAGAACATAATAAGCTGTCTTTTTTCTACTCATCTTAAGACCATTTGTTTCCAGTGCTTCTATCCAAGAGTTAAAGTTTAGATGGAGGTCTGCTACATCGTCAGAGATCAGAACAACATTGTCTGCATTATATGAATTGCGTCTGATGTACGTTTCTCGGCTATGAACCCACTTTGATTTGAAGTAATTATATATTTTAGTCTATTGTTCAGGACTCGTTCCCAAATTTTTAGGTTATGTGACATTAGTTTTATAGCTGTATAGTTACTGCAGCCTCTAAGTCTTTTCCCCTGTAGAATAGTATCAAGAAACCATTTCGCCAGGATATTGTAATGGATAGCCCTGATTCAGTTTTTTAAATAATTTATGCAGCCAGAATACTCCCCGGTTTCCAAGTTGTTTCCAGTTTGGTATTTCGTCTGGGCTTGGGGCCTTGTTGTTTTTCATTTGCTGTATGGCCCTTTTTACTTCTTCTGAGGTGATTCAGGGGTGGTCCTTATACCACTTTTGGTCGTGGATTTCCTGGTTTCTGGTATGGGATACATTAAGAAAATGTCCATCTGTTGTTTATTTCTAAATCCTTAATGTTAATATGTTAAAAGCTTGTTACTTTATCATTTATGTATTTAACAGTCATGATGTCTTTAGTATTATTTTGTGCTGTATTTTAGCTATCTTATGTATATAACTCCAATTTGTTGTAGAAATCTTGGTTACCTTTTGCCATCGAAATTGCTATCTGTCTCTTAGTTTGCTTCTTAATTTATTTAAACCGCCAAGTTCAGTCTTGGCTTTTGTGTTTCGTGGTGTCTTTTAGCTATCTTATGTATGTGTAACTCTAACTTGGCTTGGTCAACATCGAAATTGCTATCCGTCTCTTAGTTTGCTTCTTAATTTCTTTAAACTGCCAAGTTCAATCTTGGCTTTTGTGTGTTGTGGTGTCTTTTAGCTATCTTATGTATGTCTAACTCTAACTTGGCTGACTCCAATTTGTTGTAGAAATCATGGTTACATTTTGCCATCGAAATTACTACCTGTCTCTTAGTTTGCTTCTTAATTTCTTTATACCGCTCGAGTTCAGTCATGTCTTTCGTAAACTGCCATAATTTGAAAGAATGTTTTTTGACTGATACAGCTTCTTTAATTTCTGTGTTTCATCATTCTGTATCTTTGTTTGGTCCCTCTCTGTTTCTCATTCGGCCTAGATGTTTTTCTGCCTTATATAATCCATTTGTGGATTCATCGGGGCAATAAAAGCTGGATATTCTTTCGAAAATATTTTTTCTATTTCAAGAATCCCTGTCAATAGCATATAGTCCGTCCAACTTGTCTGGAGAATAAAGGAGGGCGTCCCAATCGTTGTGGTACTGCCCATAGTCTAAAAATTATCTCATTTGTAGGGAATTTTTTGCAAATTCGCTTTTTCTTAAACAAGTTATTAAGCAGTATACGACACGATAAAAAACAAAAAATGTAAACTAACGTACAAATAAATTTAACAAAATATACATTCGTAAAATACACAACGTCCCAAAATGTCGTTGTTTCAATATCAAAGAAAAATACAATTTTCAGGAAAAAACCAAACAATAATAATTCTTTAAGGCCGGCGCCACATTACGCAGATCTTCCGCCGCGTTTTTTCCGTTGTGCCAAATCGGCAAAGCAAATAGATCGACCGATCATCCGCGTAATGTGTTTAATAAGCGCATATTGTATGGAAAGAAATGTAGCGATGTTCCACGACAGAAGAGACGCGGCGGAAGATCCACGCAGTGTGGCGCCGGTTTTATTCGGTGTCTCATACCTAATGATCATGACCACCATGTTTAACTCAGTAACACCTAAGGATATCAATTGGTTTAGGGCCGTTGTATCAACTTGGTTTATAGTAATTTTTCGTTCAAAGCATAGATATTTTGCATTTTCCACCGATCAAACAACTCGCTCTCGTAAAAATCTATGCTTTAAATGAACTATTGCTATAAAGTAAGTTGATGCAACCAGTCTTTAATGTGCATAAATAAAAAAGTTTATTTTTGAAAAAAGATGTTTATACAAATGAACTCGTTAATGAATTATGTAATAAAAAGTATAAATAATAAAAATTCTATGTAAAAAAATTATCGAATAAAATATGTTCTAAAACTTTTCTCATCTTACGGCTTCTAAATCAATTTTTCCACTTATCCTTTTTCTTTTTTTCCGGGTGTAGATATTTTAATACCCATTTCCACGGCCGCTTACCTTCTTTAACTATTTTGTAAATTGCCGATTCAGAAATACCTGAAGAAATTGTATAATAGTAAAATAAAAAAACTAAGTATGGGAAAATCATTATAACTGCATGGCAGCACTAACCTGAAGTGGCGGCAATACATCTATGAACAAAATCAAACTGTATAATTGGGGCTTTTAGACGTTGTTCCTCTTCAAAAAACGTGTGCATTTTCAAGATTATTTCCCGAACACCGCTTTTAATGGTTTTTGGCATGGTGACAATCTAAAATTTTCTTAAAATACTATCGAAACAGTCATGAACCTTTCTGTAAACAAAGTCTGTCAAAGGTCTGTCAGCTGTAGATAATCCAATATGGCGTCGTTAGTTCCAAATTTGGCCATTCTTCAGATAAGTTAGACGGACTATACTTATTTTGGCGCGTCAAAAAACAATATTGTATTTTAGTGCCTACAGCTGAGTATTTTTTCGATTTGTGTATAATTTTTTTTTGTGAAGACTATCCGGGTTATTTTTTCCTACCACCCTGGATAATTGAGTCTACTGTATTTTCGAATTTTCAAACTAAGGTAAGACATCTGTGCTACAAAAATAGGACTAACTTAGTGATATCCTGGGACGAGACTCTAACCCCAAACCACCAAGCTGTCATAAGGTTCAAAAAGCATAAGTCAGATGCTAAATTAAAAAAAGGTTAATATCTTACACAGCTTACACTTACACAGTGGCGCAGCTTTGGGCACGCACATATTATCAATATTTTTGAAAATACAGTGTGGCACGGCTAAAATAGGTTAAAATAAAAAATTATTTAAAAAGGTGTATTTAATTTATTGGTAGGTATTCAAATAAAACTGAGCTAGAAAGATCCAATTTGTAATATGTGTATGTATCAATATAATAACTTTGCAAGTATCTAACAATATGCATATATTTTTAAATTTTGAACAGCCACTGTTGCTTTATGACTACTTAAATGCATTACCTTACCATAAATATGAAAGCAGTATAAAATGTAAAAAATATTGTATTCGGTTTTAATTTCAATTTACATGTTGATTGATACTGATAAACAATAAAAATGAATTATTTTGAACAAAAGAGATTAATTGATATTTTACAGAGGTAATGTAAAATACAAGCTATAATTTACATTTTTTTTAAATAAAGTTTATCTCTATGTAATATTATAATGTTAACTTTTCTTAGATCCTCTTATAAAATTGATTGAAATGCCCCGAATTCAATATTCACTGGTCATGCGACTAAAGGATAAACTAGCTAAACACCTTCGCTCATAGAACATTACTCCATTATATATAAAACCTTTCAGAGGTCTTCATATTAACATTAGAATTAATTAGCTACAAGTGTACTGTTTCCGAATAAGAGAAATGAAAACCGTTACAGTTCCATGAGGTTGGTGCAATATTGACAGCCAGCAGTGCGAACACTGAGTAGCGCATAATGACCAAGTGTATGTTGACTTTCAAATGCTACAGCAAAATGTCAAGCTTCAAATTGAATTAAAGTTTAAGTTCTCAACACTCGGTACAACTGGAAAGTCAATGTGCGTATTGCTTGGTATCTGCTCCTCCCCGCGACTCATACTGGTTCCCCGGCTTGCGGGGGTACTGTGGTCGGGAGCCACGTGGGGCACCACCCCTGCCCGCTCCTCGGCCACCACTGCCCCGACCCTCCCCGCGCCCACCTCTGCTTGTGCTCCCTCGTCCCCCTTTATAGCCCCCTTGCTGATAGCCTCCTTGCGAATTCTCATAACGATTTCCATCTCGGTAATTTTCATTGTAATTCCCCCCGTTAGCATTATTTTCCCTGTTTTGATATCCGTCATTATTTCTGTAATAAGACCCTGAGCGACCATTTTGATATCCACCTCGACTGCGGAAGTTGCCAGGTGGGCCACCGCGGCCGCGCCCTCTGGGGCGGAACTTGTTGGGTGCAGGCTGTCCTTCGTTGTGATTATTAGGATCTGATTCTTGCTCTATTCCATGTTCCAGAGGAGGGTTCCATTCGTTTATTTCTAACTGTTCTACGGTTTGATTTTCCTCCGGTTCATTCCATCCGCTATAATCAGGCTCTCGGTGTTCAGGTGAAGAGGCTTGAGTGTCTTCTTGACTGGAGTCACTCGGGGGGACTGACCCTTCTTCCAGGGAATGTGAGACTATGGGCTGTTTGTAAGACATGTTTTGTTGTTGGAACGAAGGGGAGGGTAATCGAGGCTGTGGCAAGGTTTGGGGTTGGTGTGACACTTGTCCCGGAGGAAGAGGCATGTGTGGTAGGGACGGATGAGAAGGCGGCATTGGGATGGGAGGGGGAGGATTAGCCGAAGGGAAGCCAGGCATAAGAGAGGGTGGAACTTCAGCTATTCCGGGCTGGTAATGAGTTGTCGGTTGAGGCACATTGTTCAAATTGATATGAGGATTGGGCGGAAGTTCAGGAGTGAAGTGTTGCGGAGGAATGGCAAAGTTTTGATTTGTAAATGTCTGTGAAGGAATAGGCATAGGTGAGATTGGCCTAGGACTCGGTTGTCTCGTAGTCTCAGGTGTGTCAATTTCAGATTCCTGTAGAAAAATGAAACTCTGTGGACCAAAAACTTCAGGTATGGGTGGTTTCTGTTGATGACCATATTGTTGGGCAAAGTATGCATGCTCCACTTGCTGTAGTGTGACTGGAGGGGCATTGGGTGGAAGAAGAGGGAATGCCGGGGCGGGTACGGCTTGAGGCGCAGGCGGGGGGGGGGCAGGCACAGGAGAAGCCTGTGCAAGGGGGGGAGGAGGCACGTATTCAACCTCTTCAACTGCTTCTTCCTCTACTTCATTCACTTCCTCTTCTAATTCCTCCACCCTTAGCTCTCTCGGATGATCCAAGTATCCACACTCATGCACAGATGAAACCACATGTTTTAAATGAGCGTATGTTGTGCCAATTACTTCCTTTGAACTTCCGTCAATTATTGCAACCAAATGTTTGGCCGCGTTCATTGTTTGAACTTCAAATGAGGGTAATCCTTCTTCTGGGCAATGTTTAGGGGCCACTTCTGGATACCTAAATAAAAAGAAAACTTAGTAGTATAGTAAAACTTAACTTATAGAAAAATTGACATTATTAAACCAAATTTTATGCAATAATCAAATTACATTTTGGCTTTGGTTTTGTATAGTATATCGACACTATCATGATTGCGGTAAAAATGCATTGAGTAGTGTGTTGTTTTTTCATTGCCAGTTTAAGAAAATAACAATAATGCAAGAGGCAGACTTCAAAATCAGGCAAAGATTGTTTAATTTCATAATTGAAAACTGATTTAGAAAGCATGTTTGTGTATTCTAGGAGCATTTTATAAAAGTAATATCAAAATCTGTATAACTTTTATCTAAATTATATATAAAGCCGCCCGCTGGGCCCAGCAGCAAGCAATCGGAAAGAGCCAAATATAGATGCTATTGGCCGCTGAGTGACTATTACGGCCACCTGCGTGGCATAGCGGCAGACAAGGCACAAGAGCCAATGCCAGACAATAATGACCGCGCAACGGGACAGTATCGGTTGTATAACAGCCATTACAACCACCTGCAGGTCCTAGCAGTGGGCAATAGCTAGTTATTATTAATCTTCGAGCTAACTTCAGGTGGCTTTTTCTGGTTAGATTTGAATACTTGCAAAATATTTAAATATAAAATTCAATATAATTAACATTCTGTAAAATTCAGTATATGTAACCACTGTGTTAAAATAATATCGAACCTTTATTTTTTCAACCCAATAAATGCAAGGAAGGTGTCCTTTGGTGGTGAATTATTTTCTGCCTGCAAAAAACTTAAGTCACTGGCAGCTAACTTCTGAATGAAGAGTGAAGAAGTGTCACTAGTGCCCGTCAGTTGTGAATCGTTGTGAAATGACGCAACGACTTGGGTGGCAATGTTTTATTAACAATGCCAAAATTAATAATGTACAGTTATACTTTTCTAAGAAATTTAACCCAGAAGCATGAAACAGGTACCTTTAACTCTATTTTTAAATAATAAACAAACATAGAAATGGAAAGAGTATGTCATGACCCACCATTGTTTGGTTAGATACCTGGAATGGAATGGGAGCAAATTAATAGGGACACTTGTTGTTTGCAGCCGTTGTGTTATAAGTGTTGTGTTTTCTGCTTTAAAGTTTTGAATTCTGTTTTTTGTAACTATTTTACAAATGGAAAAATTATAATAGTGCATACTGTCAAAACACTAGGATGCCCCTGGCGACAATAACGCATTTATTAATTTTGTTACAAGAATTAGGTACATATAATATCTAAAACTAATATCCTCCCATAACAAAATAATTGTAAAGGTATTAAATCAAAATATGTAGATTAAACTTCCGAGATGCCCATCAACTTAAGAAATTTAGGTGAACCCTTTAGCAACAAGTCTTGCCTTATAATACACTTCACCATCACTATTGTACTTCTTTTTGAAAACCCATCTGAAAGATTTGAACTCGTCCTTCATTACCCTCTTCCACTGCTCTTTTTCAGAACCATTCATGACATCATTAAGTGTGATTTGGTTTCATGTTTGGTGTGATTTTCATCTTCAACGCACATGTTGGTTATGCCGTAATAGTCTGGCTTCTTACAAGCTCTTTTTTCTGGTTGAATGTTATTTTGAGAAACAACTTCCTCATCAGATGTATCAAGAGTTTCATAATGATCATCCTCTGAAAGTGATGTTTCACTTTGAACATATGGCTCATCATAATTCTTCTTAGACTGCTCATTCTCATCACTCACTGCCACTTCCTCTCCTGGGCTTTGATTACCGACTTTTCCTCTATCATCACATTTGTTGTACAGCTGTCGCTCTCAATGTTTTCCATTATTATAACATCTCTAGCTACAGTCACTGCTCGGGCTCTCGGGATTGTACAGACGATAACCCTTGACATTTTCGGAGTATCCGACTAGGTACATTTTCTGAGCTTTCTGTTCTTTAAGTATGTGAACCACAACTGGGCTACCATACACTCGTAAATGGCTTAGATTTGGTTTTCTGCCCGTCCATGCCTCATTAGGGGTCTGTGGTAGACCACACTGTGGTCAAGAGCGGCTACTGGTGATCTATTCTTAAGATACACCGCCGTATTCACAGCCTCTGCCCATAATGGTTTATCAAATTGAGCATCAAACAGGAGACATCGCGCTTTTTCAACAATTGACCTGTTGTACCGTTCACACAGCCTGTTTTGCTCTGGCGTGTAAGCATTACTTTTTTGGTGCACTAGGCCATTCTTCTTCAAAAAATTCACTATTTCCATAGAACAGAACTCTCCACCATTATCAGATCTTAGTACTTTAATTTTTGTAGACTGCTGAATCTCTACGAACTCCTTGAATTCGTTGAAGTATTTAAAAGTTTCATCTTTGGTTTTAAGAAAGTACACAAAACACATTTGGCTATAGTCATCTACAAATAACAGATAATATCTGGCCATACCAAGTGATTTGTTCTCCATTGGCCCACACAAATCTGTATGTACCAATTCTAGTACATTTTTAGTTTTGCTTGAACTGAGGAGGAACGGTAGTCTTGTTTGTTTGCCCTCACAACGTGCAACACAACTTGATTTACTGTCACCACTCTTTTCTTGGTATGTTACGCCTTGAACTGTCCCACGTCTCATCTTGTCAAGATCATTGGGATTTATGTGACCGAGTCGTCAATGCCAAGTTGTACAAGAAGTTTGCACTGTCGCTGCCAAAACTTGCTCAAACTTCACAATGTTTAATCTGTATACATTATTTTTCAGACCACCTTCACCAATGCAGTAATTCTGAGCATTGTTGCCATTCTCAATAATTCTGCTCACTGATAACAAATTCGTGGTTAAATCAGGAACACACAAAACATTGTTTACTTCTATATCATAATTTGTGTTCTTAACACACGTAGCTAAACGTAACTTTCCAGAGCATAGGACCTTTACACTTGTTTGGTTAGCCACTATAATTTCTAATATTTAAAAAAATGAGGGTAAACACAACACTGTTTTATTCCACTATATTTATTTTGAATTGTTAAAACGTTTTCGGGATTTATTTATTTTTATTTATTTTTATTTTATTAATTACACGGCTTAATAGCCTTTTACAACAGGTTTATACACAATTAAAATACAACAAACGATTAAATGTAAAAGAAAAATAAAGGGTATAAATGTAAAAAAGTATGTATACATAGTTTAAACATAATGAGGTTAGACATATATGTAAAAAAAGTATATATGCAAAAAAGTGTAAAGTAGTGATCTCAGAAATTTTTACTCACCGATAATATAGCAATATTAAATTTGAATAGCCAGGTATATATAAAAAATTTAAGACATTATATAAAAATTTAATATTTTGAAAAGAAATGATCATATAATGATTTTTTAAATTTTGAGATAGATTTAAAATGTCGACATATGTAGGTAGTTCATTGCCAAGTTTGTGCATCCGAGGTATGCTAGAATTTGAACGATAGTTTGTGTCCAAATTGTCACAATAAAACAGCATGTTTTGGCGGGTCCTACGGTTAGGTACTTTAAAATTAATACTATTCAGGAGTTCGCAACAGTCGAAATTTGAGTGTAATATTTTAAAAAGGAATATTAAATCTGTTAATTTTCTTCGATCTTCCAAGGTTAGGAGATTAAGATTAGTTTGCAAATATTTGTAGTTTATTTGGTCGATCGGAATATGAAGCTTAAAATTTATAAATTTTAGGAATTTACGTTGTACCCTTTCTATATTTTTTATATGAACCCTGTAAAAAGGAGACCAAATGATGGAATTGTATTCCAACTGACTACGGACCAAGGATACATATAAGAGATTTATTACATTAATTGATTCAAAGTCCTGTATTGATCTAAGTATGAAACCTAAGGTTTTCATACTTTTATTCGTAATAATGTTGATGTGACTTTTGAATTCTAGTTTATGATCAAAAATGACACCAAGATCACGGATTTCTGTTATTTTTTCTAGGTTTGTATTATTATTGAATACGAAAAGGAAATGGGAGATTTATTTCTACAGAAGGATAGTGATTTACACTTATCAACATTTAAAAATAGGTTGTTAGACATGCACCAATCGTTTAATTTTATAGGTTAGATTGGAGTGTAAGGCAGTCACTCACATCTGATATTTCCTTGAAAATTTTAATATCATCCGCAAAAAGTAAAATTTCAACAAATTTCAACGTTATCGAAACATTCGACAATATCGTTGATAAATACAAGAAATAATGCGGGTCCAAGATGGCTACCTTGTGGTAGACCACTAGTGGCTAGGATAGCTCGGGATGTACAGGATTTTATTTTTACGTGTAGTTTCCTGTTAGTCAAATAGCTTGCAAACCATTTATGTAGTGGGTCAGTTACGCCTAAGGAGTGAAGTTTCTTAAGAAGGATTGTATGAGAAACCTTGTCAAAAGCTTTTGAAAAATCCGTGTAAATGCGGATTTTCCCATTGTTAATAACAATACGTTTACAAGTAATTTAAAAATAATTTGAGGCAGAATTTATAGGGATTTGGTGGGTGTAATGGTGGTGGGGGTCGGGGGCGGGGTTAGAATGGATAGGAGTGGAGAGGTTATGGGTGGTATCTGGATGTTAATTATATTTCTATTATTTATTTTATTATTATTTATTTCTAAGATCTCCAAGATGTCCATTATTCTTCCTTTATTGCACCCATATAATAATGGCTAGAAGTGTGTTTAATACTACGGGAACTACTTTAAAGAAAGTCAGAACAGACATAGTGTGTATGAATAAATGTATTTCTGTCGGCCAAAGGTTTGATATTATTTGAATACACATGTACTTTAAATATGATATATTAATTAACTTACAAATCATCGAGGGCTTGCAAGTCCTTCTCGGAGAGTTGAGCTGCCCCACAGGAACCAGAAAGGAAATCAGACCGAGCCGTGGGATCGTTCAGTTGTTCAAGACAGTCCAACACCAGCAGCACATCCCTTACCAGCTGCGTGTCTTGCGACTTGCGTAATGCACTCTCCTAAAACACACAAAGATAAAGAGAGAATACATAAACTGTAATTATTATCTTTATTATAACTGCGCTTAATACGCAACAAGTAGTGTGTCGTTTTTCCATTGCCAGCACTAAAAATTATCAAATAGAATGTTTTTTAAGAAATGAGGTGTACAGATTATTTTAAAATACATTTAATTTAATGTTTAGATATATATTATATATACATTACTTAATATTCACGTCACTTTAAGGCGAGTTACATTGAAATTGCAATTATAATTTTGACATTTAATTTTTAGGTCAGAATATAGATACATTCAGATGGAAATGTGTCAAACTAGAACGCAAACACAGCGACGTACTTTAAAAATACCTCCCTGCATCTTCCAATTTTACGTAATGCAATTAATTAGAGCAATTTGATTTTCTTTATCATCCTGCTCCATGTTTACTAGACATGGGTAAGACCCGTTCAGTCACAAGATATGTAGCATTGTTTCCATATCACCAAAAACAACGGGTTTAAATGATTTGTTCGTTCGAACGATATCGTCCACTTGGCGCAATAATTCATTTTGGTCTTTGACTAATCATTCAACCGTTCATAGAACACCGAGATGAATGTATTAATGAATTTCATATCCAATGCAGAGTAAAAATGTTTTCAGCAAAAGGGCTGCTACAATTCTATTACGACCCAGAACCATTTGAATATATTTTATAAATACATAATTCAATATGTATGTATATTTTTCATATAAGCTTGCAATTGAGTTAGTGTGGGTACAGTGCTGTTTCGTTGCGTCAAGTTTACGGATACGCCCCTCTCGTATCTGTAAACAACACAACGAAACAATGCGCGCATTACGCACTGTACTCGCGCTAACTCAATTGCAAGGTTATATGAAAAGACCTACACCTACTTCCAAAACCAATATTAAATACAAAAACATCTTAAAATCACAACTAAGCAATCCGATAATACAATTATATTAATTTTTAAAATTAACATCTCACACACGTTATTCCAATATAGTACTAAATTGTGGTAGTATGAGATCTTACTTCTGCTATTATTTAATTTTTTATGATATGCGATATGATGTTATCTAAGATATAATAAATTAATACGCGTATAAATGTATTTCCAAAAATTTGCATATTATTGAAAATAATATAATGAGAATTGAAAAACTGAACATACCAACAAAATAAATAAAGCACTAAAATAAAACATCCTTCTTCATTGAATAGGTACATGCTTATTTATCACTTAGTATATCTTAATGCAAGATTATAGTTTTATTGTTTATAATACTTGTCAAATAAATTACAATAATTGTATTATCTTCTAAAATATCCTAATGACCCAAGCTCACCATGACCGTACAAAGACTCTTTTACACTGGTAGTTATAAGAAACTCAGTTGTGGCCTCGTAATTTGTCATTGTTCGTTTCGGTCTCCAGATATTTTGGATCAATCGTTCGATGTTCAATCTAGTTCGTGCGAACTGTATCTGCGCGGAAATAGGAACTGTATCTCTAGTTCAGTGTAACTGACCCGTTCATTAACCCGATCAGTGCCATTGACGCGTAAACGCGCGAAACTTTGCATGTCCTGTCAGGCCAGATATGCGTTACCGCGCGGGAGTTTTTCGGGAATGTAAATGCGCACAATGACAAAAAAAATTTAACGCGTCACCAATTTTAGATCGTACTGGCATCTATCTATCTATGGACAGCGATCCTAAGCAGTTACCTTATTTTTAAAACCACCAAATCTCATAAAATTAGCGATTTATTAATATGTTTCATCTGACAGCTCTCAGAGTTCGCTAGGGTTAGCGCGAGCCAAGTTTTTTGCGAAAAAACGGGGAATCCTTTGTAATACTTCAGTTTTAAACTGTGTTTGGCTTGATTTTGTTCCCAATTATTGACAATATTCATCGTTTTTTTTTGCCATTTTCGTGTTTTAAAAGCATTGTGAGTGAATATAACTATCTTTTGCGTCTATAAAATTAATTTTTTATCTTTATTTTAGCGAGATTCGACTGAATTTTTTGTTTCTCTGTTTTTCAGTACTTCAGTTTGATTTTGTTCACGATTATTTAAAATATCCGTTGGTTTATTTCACTAATCTAACGTGTCTATAAAATTAATTTTTTCTTTCTGTACAAGTTGTGTTCAAATTATTGCATTATTTTTTAAAATTTATTTTAGTGAGATTCGCGTCCTTTTTTATTTCTGATTTTTTGTAAAACATTTTTTATATTTCTTTTTGTGACATTGCAATGGCTGATTTTACATATGATGATGATGATGAGATTGTTGGACAAACCGCCGAATCTGATGAGAGTAGTGATGCAGCGAATACTACTTTCGCGAATACGAATATCAAACCAACTATTTGGCGAATACGAATATCAAACCTACTATTCAGCGAATACGAATAATTCAACAAGGTGATAAATAATAGTCCCCAAACAAAACAAAATAAACTCGTCTCAATGGGCCGGCATTGTTTTGGGACGAAATGAACCGACAACATCAATATATAAAAAATAGAAGCTCTTCTGTAACCAATCGATTGAAGCAATGAACCGATACGACCGTCGATGAAATTTACATTTTTATAGGCGTTTTTTATACATGTGCAAACAATGTCAAGTAAGGCCACGTTCACATGGACCGCGCGGTACCGCGCGGTGAGAGCGTTCACATGACAGCATTGTGCGTGAGCCAGTCCGGCATCAACATTGTTAGAGAATGGACGTGGAAGAGGCAATTTGCTTAAGGATTTTATACCGAAAACTGAAATGTCGCAGAAGAAGACAAAGACGATACTGGGTGGATCCTATTTTAACTCAAAGACTTTCTTTAAGCCTGTTATTTACTTTATATCCCGACCTGAGACTACATGAAGAGAAATTTTTTAACTATTTTAGGATGTCGGTTACATCTTTTGATTTTTTATATGATTGCGTTGAAAACGATTTAAAACCCAGTGATCATGCTATAAGGTATTGCATATCACCAAGATCTTATTTTTATTATTTTATTCGAATAGTCCTTCGAACTAAGATTCCAAATAGCATCTCTTTTTTCATCGATAAGCAAATCGGTAGATACGTCATCGCTACTCATTTTCTTCAATCTATGCGTCTGTCCATCTCAAACCGCGCGGATCAACTGAACGGGTCGATACAAGCTTGTAGGATCTTGATCCGCGCGGATCAAGATCGAATTTGCGTAACACTGTTTATGGCAGGACTAGGTATGTGTCCAATAAATCTATTTTTATGACTTCAATTCCGATATTCAACTTATTGGCTGAATCCTGTATGTATAATCTGCAGCATGCATAGTCGAATAAGTCCTGGTATATACCTTTACAAAATAATTCATTCTTATAACTTGGATTCCCGCAACTCTTATCATCCATATCTTTTCACATACCGGCCAGAAATACCTGTTCACAAGCATTCTTTCACTGCAACAAAAGCAACACATCTCACCAAAAATACTCCACGATCAACAGACTTTCCATCTTAGGAAACGAGTCGTTACCGAAATCTCCAAACATTTTACCATTAATTTATTTGATTAAACTTTTTTTTTTTTTAATATATATATGAACACATGTCTTTGTTCATACTGATATACACTTCTAATTGTCTTTACTTAATTTGTGATTTATGTACTTAGCAAAAACATGTTTCTTTTTAGCATTCTGTCACAGAGTATTAATTTGTAAAGAGATGAACAAAACCCCGTTTTTATGTGAATGGATTGGATCAGTGCAGAAGAATGTCCCCCTTGCGCCTATTTAAGGCACATTTTACATACGCATTATTCTAGCATAATCAAATCCCCTAGCAAACAAAAAAAAACAACAATACACAATTATTATAAAATATACTGTTTTATAAATTTCATATGTATCTATGTATGCATATGTATACATTTGTAAACGATCATGCATGCAGATATATATTTGCTTACATAATGTACACTGTTATCTAGATATGTAAAAGATTTTTATTTTATTGTAATAGGTGTAAACCTAAGAAATAAATAAATAAAGTATAATCAATTAGAAATAAAATAAGATACAAATATATTACATTTATGGGAGGGGTTGATGAAACAAGAGGTGCAAATTTTTATAATTTTACAATAAAAATAATAATTACCTTCCGAGCTTGCTTCTTTGCTTCATTCTCAGATAAAACCGCAATTCCCATAGCCTGCTTACACAAGTCCCAGACAAACTCTAGCATCTGGCTGATCTCTTCAGCTTTAGCTGAACCTCCTTTCTGCTCCGAGGAATCTTTTCCTGACTTCACATCTCTGCCTGAGGCTAACTTATTCTAGAACAAACATTTTTTTCAAATAAGTTCAATTCATTTATAACAAAAATCGTGCAGTGGGAACATTGAAGCATAACTTTTCTGTAGACGTATATTTTGGAAAAAAAAATAAAAATCTAATATTTATGCTACAGATTTTAATGATATGTCAAAATATGAATGCTATGATAACAATTGTGATATAAATATTACGAAATATATGTTGTATTCCGATTTTTTTCCAAATAATTGGTTATGTAAAAGTCACGCTGCTATGTTCTCACTGCTAGCCCCTGGGGAATGCATACATCAACATCACCTCTGAAATATTAATAAACCTTCTTAACATGATACCCTACATTATGTACTGGATTCTTATACGTACAAGATTTAAATGTTGTAAAACAATTAAAATCGGGCATTTATTCATCCATATTCTGAAAATAACAATGTCTGGATCTTTAAGATCTTTATCCCAACACTTAATTATTATATAATTAAAAGGTAATAAAAATTAAAAATGTCCAGAGTGGATTTTGTAATTCTACGGCTCAAATACACTGTATTAAAAGATGATATAAGAAAGATTGTTTCTTACAAACGTATTAATTTCTTCTTCCACAGCGTCCAGATGAAATATCACGGCTAAACTTGTCATGACCACGTTCGGCGTTACCGTGTATTCAAATCTTCCCATCTTGACATTTGACAGATAACAATTTACATCTATCTCCCTCCCTCTATATCTATCTCGTGTAGAAACTTGTAGAAACAAACACCGACGTAAAGCTATGTCTCATTTATTTTTTATTTTTATTATCGTATATTAAGTGTGGGATAAAGATCTTAAAGATCCAGACATATCTGTCAAAAAATGTTTGTGTTACAAACACGTTTAGCCATGATATTTTCCAACATTATTATTATTATTGCATAATTTCCTATGGTAAAAAATGTTTCGTTTTAAACTTAAAATAACTGCTTTTAAACTCGCTTGCGTCAAAATTTGACACCATTTATGTAATCAGGACCCTTTATTACGCCAGGGACATTTTTTTAATGAAAGTTGTGTTTCGTTTGTATTACTGACTTATTCCTTAGGATATTTTTGCACTAAATTTAAAGAAAGATCTATCAAATACAGTTTCAAAGACTTTTAATTTCAAACAACATATTCTAATTTCTCCTGCACTTTGAGGTTTTACTCACTAATAAAAAGTTTTTTTTTTTCGAAAATATTAATTTAATTAAAGTTTATTATTATTCAAAAATAAAAATTCCAAAGTATGATATATGCCAATTAATGACGATGTTATATATCAGAATGCTGTGGGCCACGGCGAGAGTTGGACGTGTACCTACGGCCGATAATTCCTTTTCACTTATTTCACTACGAAACATACTTCTATGCCAAATTTGATATCAATAACAAGTATTTCTATATTATACTATCGTAAGCATTATACATTGCATATAATAAAGTTTTGTAACTAGTTGTATATGAATTTGCCGTTTATGTCTATATTTGCATTCTAGAATGAGCGTCAATTTCTACGTCATTATCTGATTTGGTGACCTTGCAGGGCTCACGGACTTCGCGTATTGGCTAGTGTGGATTTTGCATAAATTGTAGGTCAAATTAGAGATCACTGTAGAATACAATTTTTAAATTAAAAAAAAGTAGTAGGAAAATGGTTGTTTAATTTTATTTATACAATACATATTGTTGAAGTAACAAGTGTTTTTTTTTTTTAATTCTGAAATATTCTTTTTTGACATTTCAGTTGGAAATCAAAACAATACCCAATAATGCTTAGGTGACATAATTTTTAATTTAAAAAACAGTAATATTTAAAAAAAGGTTGTTTAACCGTTTTAGTGCTGAGCCATTTTCTTTAATTTCTATTAGTACAATAGAAAAAAATCATAGCTGCACACAAACTATGAATTTGATAAAATATAAACTTCGCGGACACTCGGCAAGTTTATATTTTTTACCTATCTAACTCGCGCGCGAAAACACAGTCATGTGAGCAGCGCCGTCACGCTTCACGCAATTTTAGAGAGGATGCAGAAGAAGCGCGGTAGCGCTGCTTAGCACTTAAACGGTTAACCCATTCCATGCATTAAAAAATATATCTGACATGGTGGCATTATATTTTATGACTTTAAACAAAGATAACACTCTAAATTTATTAATTGTTTACAGTAAGTCAATGAGATGAATCTTTAAGGACAAAATCGAACACTGAAATCTTTCAACTATATACATTTACAAAATAACGTAAACAAAATTTAATATGGGATGACATAACACTGGGCGACGCCAGCGCTATAATTGGTGGTATAAATAAGGGTATTTGTTTCTATAAAAAACTTATAATTTCTTAATACTTTAACAGATTTTAATAATAAAATGAATCACAAATTTAAGTATTATCGATCAAAACAATTTTTATTTAACAATTTTCAAAGTTGGAATAAAATCGCACTTTTCTTAACACAAATAATTTTTAATATAATCATTAAATTATTATTTTTAAACATCAAAACTATCACAAACATAAAAGTCACTTGAGAATGAATTATGAATCGATTTTTTTGGTGTCTGATAATATTTCATTTCGTCTAAAAAAAAGCCCATTGCAGAACTCTATTGAGATACAGAGTCTACTGAGGTACACGCGGAAACCGGCGGGAGATTTGGAATAACTGAATCATATTCGGCTGCGTTAGGACATGTATTATTTCAGGTTTGTTTATAAAATCACTAACAATCTTTGACAAATATTGAAAGACGTCGCTAGGATAAAGATCCAAGATATTTTTGAAACCATTTTTACCGCTCCACGGTGCACGTGTACGCGGCAGTAGCGAGCGAAACTCGGCGACTTAAATATGAGTCGTCCGCGCTGTAGGCACATATGGCGCGACTCATATATGAGTCGCCCGCGGGCAATGGGTTAATATTTTTTAAACATTAATTAAGATATTATTGGAGAAACATAAATGCGCTTTTCATAAATGAATATTTATATATATATATATATATATATAAAGAAACCCGTGTTTCCCTATCCGCCAAGTTTTCTTCACAACCAGTTAATACCACCCCTGGTGGTTATGATGGTGGATAGCCCTTGGTGTCCCATTGAAAATGTGCGAGTTTGGTGGGGGTGGCTGAGCGTGGGTGGGAATGGGTGACGAAAATGTGCATTCTAGCACTTTGTTTTGTTATGGGAAGGCCGCAAATACTTCAGATTGTTCCAGAATGGGCCCGCCGACTGTGTTGGTAAGTCTAGAAGCTTCCGGAAAAATCCGCTCTAGAAAGTTCTGGAAGGAGAACGTTCTAGAAAATTCCCAAAAGTTCTATAGGGTTCAAACCAAGTGGCGGAGTGTGCCGGTAAGTCAAGAATGTTTCAGAATGTCCAGTAAAGCTCTAGAAAGTTCTGGAAGCGGGGTGTTCTAGAAGATTCCCGAAAATTCTATAAGGCTCCAAACTAAGAGGTGAGTCGTCTAGAAGGTTCCAGAATGTTCATTAAGGTTCTCAAATGCTTTAGAAGGTTCTGGAAGGAGAAAGTTTAAAAAGGTTTTATAAGGTTCCAAACCGAGTGGAGTCCAAACCGAGGCTGAGTCATCGGTGAGTCTAGAAGTTTCCAGAAGATTAAGAGAAGGTTCCAGAATGCTCTAGAAAGTTCTGGATGGAGAAAGTTTCAGAAAGATCTATAAGGTTCCAAACTGAGTGGGGGAGTGCGTCGGTGGGTCTAGAGGTTCCAGAAAGAATTATAATGCTTTAGAAGGTTTTGGAAAGGGAAAGTTCTAGAAGATTTCAGGAAGTTCTATAAGATTTCGGAATGCTTTAGAAAGTTTTGAAAAGTTCTCTCTGATTGTGCGCTAAAATATCTGTTGATATTTTGGCAAAGTGAAGACGGTCCAGCAAGGCAATCCAATCACAGGTGCCAAAACCAGCAAAAAAGAGACGTCAACACAATTTTATGCCTACAAAAGTATGGTCCCGAGCGAAGCTGGGCCAACTAGCTAGTTCTATACATAAAACATTCAAAACTCAGACAAAAAGAAAATGATCTGCTCTTGGATGTTTCCGTATATTTTAGTGTGGGCACTTTGTATAGGTCTCTTTTACTCGCAACCTCCATCCCTCACGAATTAACGAATATGTAAATATTCGCACTGCAATGCGAGAGCAATGTTTATCTGACATTGGCTTTGGTTGACGTCTCATTCTTGTCTTGAAAGAGCACAATCTAATGACACCATACATCGACATTTGACAGCTGGAAAACAAATGTGCTACCTTAAAGCAAGACATTCACTGCAAATGCATATTTCGGTGTTTTTTTACAAAAATGTGGGTTATGATTTATATCAGATGTATATGATAGACTGCAATTTTTTTATGGCGATAACTTAGATAGAATCTTTGTTCTTGTATAAAAGATAATAAATTGAGCATTTACAATAATTAAGAAAATATAAGCATTAATCGACAGGCTGCAGCCAAAAAATGAATTTTTATGTCTTACGCGAGATTAATTTTTACTGAATATTTGTATGTATGCAGAACATGTTTTTTATACGTATAACGCTGGCCGCATACTGGATGCATTTTCGTACGAAATTGAGTATTACGTATACGTACGAATATGCAAGTACATTCCTGACCTTCGAAGTAGTATTGAACATCGCACACTGTACACGATTTAGTAGTGCGTGTACGCATGTATAGATGCGACGCCGACACGATCCGGATTTGTTCGGAAATTTTTGCAATTTCGTACGATGGATATTGAAAAATTTGTTAATTTGATACATGACCACAAATGTTTGTAGGACCAAAGTGATTCAACTACGTGACCATCAGCGCAGATCATGACTGAGAATCTCTAAAGCGCTAAAAAATACTTGTAAGTTAAATAATTTGGTTTAATGAAGTTGAGGTATAATTATGTACTTCGAACAAAAAAACTTTTAAATATTTCTCCGATGTTATAAGCTCTCGTTGCACTTCGATTCTTCCCAGCATTTCTGAATCTATTAGATAGATAGTCATGAAATTTGTCATTATTTAAGTCTGCCGTAATAGAGTTTTCCAGAAGATACAGATTATTCATTTGGCACAAACGCGCGAAGGATTAGAGAAATGCGCAAAGTAACTGATCGTGAACAACGCAAGATGCAATTAATGTGCACGATACGTTCGAAAATAATCGTACAAATACGTATGTAATAATTTGTATCCAAAGTGCAGCCGGCCCAAAGCTTTCTTTACGGTCATGAGATTCATATCATGTCCGTATTAGAGTGCCACCAGTATAAATTGGTGTGCGAGGGAGGGCGTTCCTGTCGCGAAACAGAAGTTGCCAGGGTGTAAATTTATTACACAATACATAATATACAGAGTATCCAGTAACCGATGTCGGAGCCTTTAATAGAAATTTGGTCAGGCAAAGAAACGAACCAGTAATGGTAGCCGCTCTATCTCGAGTCCTGTAAAGTGGTAATATTGGTCCATTATTTGCTTTTTCAGCTTCGCAAAACTTTAATACTTCATTGGCAATTGTTCTTGCACCACCCTGGACTGTTTTGGATGTTTTCGACACAATAATTCAGTGTATATTGGAAATCAAGATGTCACAGCTCACGCGCAAATACGAGATTGAACTGAATGACAGGGCGAGGGGTTACTGCCGGGTGTGGGCGGGGCGGGTTTTAGTTCCAAAGTTGCCACACGCCAACTTACGTTGGTCAAGCTCTAGTCATGACTAAAATAATTAAGAAATTTTAAATATTAATAAAGTTATAATTTTTTAAATTTGCAAGAAATTTTTACATTTTTTGATGATTTTCATTTAAAGAGATGATTTTAAACAATATATTGTATTTACTCTTGCTGAGACTTCAAGCGTTACTTAACCTGTCCGGTAGTGAGTTTTTGACAATGATGAATGAGAATATAAATTGATATTTTTGTTTTCAAATTCATACACTTATGACTAAATACACAAAAACTTTTTTATTTACAAAATTCACTTTATTCAATATACAGTAAAACCTCGTTATTGCGAAATCCAAGGAACTGAAAAATATAAATTTCGTTATAACGAATTCCCACATATAATGATTATTTTTTCCTAGTATGTATATTGTGCGCCATAGCAAAAAAAAAAGTACCGCGGCCTTAAAAGAGATCGCGAACGGTTTTGAATAAGACCCCATTGTCGGTTTATATGGATGCTACGTAATAAGACATTCAGCAAACAAAGGAAGTTATTTAAAACTAATGTCCCTGAGGAATCTAACACTTTTTTCTAAAATTAATAGTCACATAAATTACATAGGTATGTATGCCGTAAAACTTTTGCAGTAAAACGTGTGCAGTAAAACATCGATCTCTTAAATGATATAATTTATTTTCCCTTGTTTAGTTTTGTTTTTAATTAACTCAGTTATTTGACTCAAAATAAGAATCTCGAATGATAATTTTGGTGACAGAAAAAGCCGCAAACGCCGCGCCACGCGGCTTTCGAAAATGCTGTACACAATGCAATCAATGTAAATGTTCAAGTATAATATTAAAAGTGATGAAAGTTGATGGTAATAGTGAAAATGAAAAATTCTGGTAATAAATGATCGTAGAGGCATTCACAGTTCAAAGCGGCCGTAAAATGCGCGCGAGTTTGTGCCTACGATGCGACGGCACAGCGGCTTGCGGGGTTCTCATCGCGTGTTTGCACGAAAAACAATCTGCGCAATATTATTACTTTGTTTGAACAAACTTTTTCTTTCGTTATACATATTGGGATATTTCGATTTAAGGGGTTACTTGTAGTCAGAGGCGCAAAAAATAGACATGTTCAAAAAATTTTTTGAACGGTTGTGTAATGTTTTGATTTAATACATAATACCAACGTTTTACACTATATTTTAAGTACCTAAACCAAAAATTTAAAATAAAATTACTAATACTGGACCACGATAGAAGCTCGATTCTTGACCCCCGTCTTGCAAATAGTGCCTCGTGATGACCATCAGTGCTTCTTAGTGGTTTATCTAAATTTAATGAAACAAAAAAAAATTAGTAGTTCAATGGCCGTCTTTGAAAGCTTAATAATGAATTTTGAGGAAAAAATCACTCATTAATTATTTATAAAATAAAAATTTACGTAAAACAAAAATCCTTCGATTAAGCACAAGTTTTTAATGGCTAAAATATGATGTTTAAATTTCTTTTAAATCTGTCAAGTAGTTTTTAAAATATCGTGGTCACCGTTTTTGAAAATGTTATTTTGAGAAAAATGTGTTTAAAGTTTTATACATATATAATTAATACAAATACAATTTTAAAAATTACTTACGTGGAGTCGTCTATTTCTGGTACATATAATAGATTTTCTGCTGATGTGTAAGCATCCAAGATGTCGATTTGTTTTTATCTACGTCTCATTATGCCTTCTCGAGTGACCTAATTTGCACTGGCCGGTTCTACTGCCGTCCGCGTATCAGTACGGGCGGCAGTAGAGGGCCTTAGTTGGATATCTTTAAAACTAATAACCGGATCGAGTTGATATCTTCACACAATATTTTTGAAACATTTCACTTTAAGAAAATACAAAAAAAAAAAAACAATTTTTTGAAAATCCTGACTACACGTAACCCCTAAGTACAATCTGTATGAAAAATTGGATGTAATATTTTTACCTGATTCTAGAAGACAATAGGCCACACACACACACCAGCCTCATTCTAACCTTTTTTGACAATCGTCAATAAAACTATTGTCCCAACTAGAGTTCATGGGGATTATGGCAAAGTGCTTCATAGGGACCTACTAAAATCCCAAGGAGAAATTTTAAAGACCTCAATTTAAAAAAAAACAAAAATACAAAAATTGCAGGAGACTGCCTCCTGAGTTTTATGGCCTTGCGTAGGATGGCATGGCTGGCTGCTTGCGAGCGTAAAACTATCCTGCCTGCCTATCCCCTGATTACAACCAATAATATTTTCACCTTGACAAAAAAAATTGTTATATATTTACGTAAATGTATGGATGTGTCTTTGAATTATTTCGTAATACATATTAATGAAATTTCACCATATAAATACATTTTTGTACGAAAAATTTATTGTGGGGGATTAATTTTGAAAAAAAATTCGATATATATTTGACATTTTTTGGTATAACGGGGTTCGTTATACCAAAAAATCTATCTATCGATCGTATCTATATGTCAATTACGAACACTTCTTATTAGAGATGAAAAAGATAGTGGTTTGGCCGGATAACTGATACCGAATATCCAGCGAATCTGGCTGTATATCTGGCTTTCCGAGTTTCAATCAATACTTCATTCACTTGATTGACTCACCATACACGAGATCCTCGTTGCAAGCTTAAAAAGTTTTTTCAGCCCCTTAAGACAAGATACAAACTACCTGATTGCAACCTTCCTAGACCCAAGGGTCAAGACAAACTATTTGGGGGCTGTTGAAGTGAAAGAGCTCAACAGTAAATCCTGATGATGAGAAAATGTCTTGCGATGAATCTTCCAGCAGTGGTAGTCCATCGCCACGCCCGCTAAAAGAAACAGGTGACGAGACTGGATAAAGTGTTACTCATGAAGCTGTGATTTTTGGGATTGTTTCAACGAAATGACACATAAAAATAATAGTCAGTTTCGGGGTCAAGAAATATATATATAGCATATGGTGGTAAGCTAATTCAAAACAATACCCAAATTTGTTAAGTTTGCTGGAATATAACCTTATCTTTCTTCTTATTTTCTTCTGTTAGTGTATACGATGTGATAAAAAATATGGTGAATGAATTTTTATAGCAGCAACTGCTGACGTTACATTGATATAAAGTATCGATCCTGGTAGCCCGTTCCTTTGATGATAATAATAGTGACAAGTAAGAACAAGACAAGTTGCGACCTATCAGGCCACTTCCAGAGCCCGGAGAATAAGGTCATGTTTACCGTGTCTGTCGCGCAACATGGATTTCTAACAATGCGTGTTTTGTTTCAAGTTGCAAAAGAGTGCGAAAGAAAATCATAAAATGTTAAAATTAGTATATGGTGATAATGTGATGACCATGAGACTGTTTACAAGTGGTGTGAGTGATTTAAAAGTGGAAATGAATCTTTCAAGACGGGCAAAGGTTGGGACGTCCTTCGACCTCAGAAACATAAAAGTCATAAAAATGGGTACAAAAAGAAGGCTCAAACAGGTAATTGACTATTCGAGAGCTTGCCGAAGAACTGAACTTCTCGTACAGGTCCGTACAAAGCATTTTAACTGATAATTTGCAAATAAGACGAGTGAGTGCTGCATCACGACAACACGCCGAGCCACATCTCGCTTCTGATCTGTGAGTTATTGGCCGAAAAAAAAATCCTTTCTGTCCACATCCGCCTTACTCCTCAGATTTAACACCATGTGACTTCTAGGTCTTCCTAAAAATAAAAACTGTGATGAATGGACAATTTTTTGACATCATTTCCAACATTGAGAAGGCCACGACAGAGCAGCTGAAGGCCCTTCCGAAAGAAGCCATCTAAAAGTCATGGAACCACCGTTGGGATAAATGCATCGCCAGCCAAGAAAAGTACTTTGAAGGAGATTAAGTCAAATTTGTCATAAACTTTATTTCATTGTTTGTATATTTTGATCACACCTCGTATACCTAGACTATTTTCTGAAGCCGGTAAAGTTTACAAAAACAAGCGCAATCACAATCGCAGTCGCTTATTTTCAGTAAAATGCCGAGAAACAATAATTCATCATAATTTGCCACTGCTTAATTTTGTACACAAATCAATTTCTGAATTAAATAAACAATACGCTATTTTTCTTAAATTGTATGGTGTTTTTGTTTGCTTACTAGTATTTTATTTTGTCAAAAAATAAATTTTTTGGCATTAATTTCATGAAATTTTCTCAGTTTAATGAATATCCAGTATCCGCCGGATATCGAGCTATTGTCCGGTATCCGGCCGGATAGTAAAACTGGGCTGGATACTGGATAGTTATCAGACACCCGTTTCATCTCTACTTCTTATTATGTACACAATCATAGGACTTCATTAAACTAATAGTTTTTTTGTGTGGTAGTCCTCGAAACAAACAAAATGCAAGATTGCAGTGGGTGCACATATATTTTGTTTCCCTTCTATTTTGAGGTCGAACTGCTGTATGTCTACAGACATGACATTTTCGCTGAGTTCGCCTTCATTGGGCTGCAGTTTGTGATATGGTACGGAGAAAAAGTTTCCCTGAAAAGCGAGTTGGATGATCCATTACTCGCCCCTCTGTATCGTATATATTGATCATCTGAGCAACTAAATTTTCTCGGAATTCGCTAAATGTTAAGACCTTTTGCGTTTTCAAACGAAGCAAAAAAAAAGCATTTCGCGTACCTATGTCAATCAATCTGAAAAAAAAATTATACCATTTTCTGGATTTTCTAGAACTGTCTACGAAGCCCAATATGCAGTCCACTTTGTCAAGAGCACCCATATTTTTAGAAATATTTATTTTCTCCCATGCAGTGGTCAATTTTATTGCTAACAGTCATCGCATTTGTATGCATGTTATTTAGCATTATAACATGTCTTTAATCATGCGATTTTAGAGCCAAAGTTGTCGGAATACAAAGATTCTTCAGCAGGTTTTTCCCTCAGGACCCATAAGCATAATCGTAGCTAAAAACACATAAATTTACAGTGAAGCACTGGAAGGCAATGGTTACCAGAAGCGACAGATACAGCGTGTCATAAAAGCGAGGTCTGATCGCCCCGAAAACGTACAGAACCTGAGTGCAAAGGCATCGCCTTTCTACCTTTTGTCCAAAGCGTAACAGACAGAATTGCCAGAGCTCTCAAGAAAACAGACATCAAGACAGTTTTTGGAACCAATTCAGAAATTAAGGACTTGTTGAGATCAGCAAAGTATCGAGATCGCTTAGACTGTGTATAGACTCGACTGTCAAGACTGTGATAAAGCATACGTGGGACAAACAGCGCGTACAATTTCCAAAAGGGTCATCGAACACAAACGGGCATGCAAACTCCGTTATCCAGAAGAATCAGCACTAGCTGAGCATTTTCTGGATACCGGCCCTTAATTTTGCATTTGAACCGAAAATCCTTGGAAAGCCTAAGAGTCACCATACGCGTCTTATCAAGGAAGCACTATAAATCTACAAGCACCCGATAAATATTAATAGAGATTATGGTCTCAAATTAAAAACATCTTGGTATCCGGCGCTTCAAAGTCAATCTCGTCGCAGATTCCGCAGAAATAATAATCAGACAAGTGATGAAACATACACACAAGACAACATATGACTCCGACACGGCATTACCACATAAAACAGAAACTTTCGACGCTTTCAACACGATATTGCGAACCAAAACTTTACAAACATTGACAACGTTCTCACCCTGCTTTCGACACGGTATTGCAAGCCAATACTTAATCACAACACCAACACTCACCACAACACATCAGCCCTGATGATGGACCCTGCAATTTGATCCGAAACGTCGGCCGGAAAGGTCGTAATAACACGGCATAATACCCCAGAAAACACAAACATGAAGATTCTCAGTGGCCGTGAAAACCTAAGAACATTCCTATGAATGTGTGCAAATGCAGAATGGAAATAACAATAATTGCATCATTGATACCCGACCTTACATACACTTTCGAAGGTTGACCTCTCAGTAACACTGGGGACCACAATAGACACAAGAAAAAAAATGAACGAAATTAAAAAAATAAAATTTTCACAGAATCACAATCGTAAGAAAAGAATTGGGATGGTCCGAAATATTGTAACCAATAAAGCACATGTCAAAGATGGCGGCGGACACTTAAAGTAATGACAGTTGATAAATATACCGACACAGGTAGACCGTCATTAGAATTAAACCATTGTTGACAAGATATCAGCCTCAAATATTTGTAATACCACAGCGATACAAAAGTAAACATTACGCGCATAACTGCGCATCAACGTTAGTTGAAGGAAACTTACTTTTTGTTTCTCCAAACAAGCGATTTTCGCTTGTAAAATTTCGACGACTCGGCGGATCGGAGAGTTATCGACCGGCGTAAGTGCATGCCTTTCTACCTCACCATTCGCAGCGGAAGGCATTCTTAAGTAATTGGTTATCAGGAATGAAACCGACTTCGACAGCTCCTACCGCTCGCGAGACGCTCCTTTGAAGTTTGCAAATGCCCACAAACCACCATAGAAAAGTAGCAGACAATTCACAAATTATAAATCTATGGCGTGTTTATAGAGATGACCCATAGATGAACTTAGCACCATTTATTATTTTACTAGCCGTGAAAAATCACGGAACATAATAATAATTAATAACGGCCCTTGCGTATAACATGAGCCGTGCGCTGATTGGCGTGTCTCGGGCACCCGGGTCTATTAGCGACTAGACATCATCAGTGTTGTAGAAATTCCAGCGATTTATGGACAGACAGACATTCGAATATTAGGAAAGTTGATGTATAGGGGAGATAGGAATAGTTTCATCCAATGATATAATAAACTGTAGATACCTTCTGTGACAGTTTTCTGGGATATTCTTCCGTGTACATGTGACCTCTCTGACCGACGACTCGGATCCCATTGCAGGGTCCATCATCAGGGCTGATGTGATGGGGATGAAGTGTAGTTTAAGTATTGCCTTGTATTACCGTACCGAAGTGAGGGTGTGTCCCGTGTGTCCCGTCCAGTTATTGCAGTACCGTGTCGAAAGCAGGGTGTTTGTGTCTTGATGTAGTGTGTTGTGCTTCCGTGTCGGAGACAGGTGTTGTCTAGAATTTATGTAGCGTTATGTCACTGTTTTATCTACTGTCGGATGTCGGACTGTGCGGATCGTCGATTAGATTTATCCTGCAGCGCCGAATACCACGAGGTTTTTAACTCAAGACCGTGTTTACCGGGTGCTTGTATATTTCGATTGCTTCTTTGACCAGGCGCGTGTGATGACTTTTGGGCTTTCCTAAGATTTTCGACTCAAATGAAAAATGGTGGCCCGTATCTAGAAAGTTCTCAACCAATGCTGATTTTTCCGGATGATCGAGTTTGCATGCTCTTTTATGCTCATCAACCCTCTTTGAAATTGTGCGTGTTGTTTGTCCCACATACACTTTGTTGCAATCTTGACAGTCGAGCCTATAAACATCGTCGGTCTCAAGGGGATCTCGATCCTTCGCTGGTCTTAAGAGGTCCTTAACCTTGTTGTTTGTGCCGAACACTGTCTTAATCTTCCCTTTCTTGAGCGCTTTGGCAATCCTGTGTGTTACATTATGGATATAAGGCAAGAAAGCAATCCCTTTGATCACAGCTTCTGTGTTTTTCTCAGAGATGTTAGATTTGGATCTTATGATGTGCCGTATCTGCCGTCTTTGGTGTCCATTGCTTTCTAGCGCGTCGCCCAATGTAAGAATCTCCTCTTGCAGATGTTCTTCATGGCACATTCTTTTAGCTCGCATGCAAGTAGCGGTTCGTATTGGTCGGCTTCCTGTAGACACACCCATTAAATCACACCATGGGCCCTGCAATGGGATTCGAAACGTCGGCCAGAGAGGTCACATATACACGGCAGAATATCCCAGAAAATATACACAAAAGATTCTGAACGGCCGTGAAAACCTAAAAACTATAGATACGTTACAAGCGTGAAATCTTGACAAGTCAAAAGTTGCATTCATTATCAAATAATGTGCCGTGATTTGTTGTCTCTTTCAATGCAATATTTGCTACATATGAAAGCCAGCTGTATGGAAATAACGTGTCTATATTATAATACATCAATGGTTTCATCATACTTTTTTCTACTTTGTCTAAAGACCATTCATGTCCATAGGCGACCACAAAAATTTCTCCAGGTATTTTTTTTTTTAATAATAATAGTTTTTAATCATATCATATTTTTTGTATTGTGTTATACTTACAAAATTTCTGTCTTGATTGCGATCCTCCAGCAGGGTGATATGCGCATTTTTCACTTTTCAGAGGACAGATGTCGCACTGACTAATCGAGATCTCTTCCCTCTTCTTCTCGGCACTCCTTCCACGGTTCATTTAATTGATGGTCGGCCGACAGCTATCTCATCTCTGCCAGCCGACGTCGTATTTCACATCACTACTGACTATCTGCCGGCCAGCAGGCACTCCGGCCCGCCGGCCTTCTCTCACGTCTTTTAACACTCACTTCACTTTCCTATGGATTCAACTACAGACATTCAACTGATCCGCCTTCTATCAACTACCCTTTTGGGAGTGGCCATGCAGGGTTTTTAAACGTTCCAACGTCAGCGCACCTCCCTTCGACGCTCTGGTCACCTCCCTTCTGGTCACCACTTATTTTCTATTTACTTAGCCACACCCCCTAATATTTTTTATGTTCTTAATTAAACTTTTTGTAAAAAATAATTCAGAAATATTGTAAAAAAAATGCAAACTGTGATATTACATATCTCCATAACTATTGATATTAGGGTTGCTTGAACATTTTCGACTCATTTTGTATTTCGTGACATATTGAAAGTTAAACTTGCTGGTTTATTAAATATAAAAATAAATCAAATTATATCTATTTACAAAATCCTTCCCGTGTGTTTACTTGTTAATAGTATTTTTTTTTTGTTGTCGATATTTTACGTTTGTTTATTTTATAATTGGCCAAAGGCACGGTCTACTTATACTAATGTCAGTACGATTATCTATCAATGGCTTTAAGTTAACGACAATGAATGAATTATTTTAAAAACAAATTAAATAATTATTTTACAAATAGTGTAGAATTGTAGAGCATAAGATTTATTATATATTTATTATATTATAGATTGTACCATAGATTAGATTATATTATAGATTAAGATGTATTATAGAATTATAGATTGTATAATATTATGGGATACCTAAATGTAAATATGTAAGTTATTATGGATAGTATATTAGTAATAGATTATAGAATACTAGAATAAAGTGTAAAAATACTAGTTTATATACAGGAGTGTCATAAAAATAAAAATAAAATGAAGCTGAAAATGAAGTACGTAAACAATTAATCAAATAGTTGAAAATGAAGTATAAGAAGAAGAAGAACAGTAATGCAAAATATGAATATGTTGTAGAAAAGAGTACTGTTATCATTAATAAATAAAGATTTTTTTAAAATTAATCATTAAAAAATATGCAAACCACCCTATACTTTTAAAATATGAAGTGACATGCTCTCGCCTTGACGTCCAGAGAAACACTGGCAACTGTACTGGTCTATTTTGCCGACGCTATTGGCGCATACAGCGAACTAACACAATCAAAGCGTGTATGTACATTGAATTCCCGAATGGGCACTAACACATAAATCGTCTATATTAAAGATTTGAACAGACTGTACACACTTCAAAGTTATTAGAAAGTACGAGCACATACTTGAAATAATACATTTGTTATGTGAAATCGAAACAACCCCCCCCCCACGGTTTGAAAAAATTTTGGGACCGAACGAAAAAATCACTGGAAACTGAAAGAACCCCCCATGGGTTTGAAAAATTTTGGGACCGAATAAGAATCTCTGGAAACTGAAACAACCCCCCCCCCCCCCATATGGTTTGAAAAATTTTGGGATTGAAAAAGAAATCTTTTTTTTAGGCCGCCAAATAGAAATATTTCGAATTATTCATATATTTTTTCCGGCGACCTTTTTTTTTTAGTCACCAAACTTATTATTTGGTAAAAAATATAATTACTTCACTAGTACTACAGTTTTGTAGTACAATTACTTCACTTCATTAGCACTACAATTAGTTCACTTCATGTAGTTTTTACTACAAATGTAGTGTACACTTTGTAGTCTTCAAACTGGTGAACGTGTGTGTGTTGTAGTCTTCATTTTGAAATGTAGTTTTTCCCTTCGCTAATTGACTGCCATGGAGGACAGTGAACCATAGTGAATGGGCGGAGGAAGTATGGTCCTTTTTCTATGGTATAGTCGTAGGTATAGTCCGTCTAACTTATCTGAAGAATCAAATTTGGAACTAACGCCATATTGGATTATCTACAGCTGACAGACCTTTGACAGCCTTTGTTTACAGAGGGGTTTACGACTGTTTCGATAGTTTTTTAAGAAAATTTTAGATTGTCACCATGCCAAAAACCATTAAAAGCGGTGTTCGGGAAATAATCTTGAAAATGCACACGTTTTTGAAGAGGAACAATGTCTGAAAGCCTCAATGCCTCAATTATACCGTTTGATTTTGTTCATAGACTTATTGCCGCCACTTCAGGTTAGTGCTGCCATGCAGTTATAATGATTTTCCCATACTTAGTTTTTTATTTTACTATTATACAATTTCTTCAGGTTTTCTGAATCGGCAATTTACAAAATAGTTAAAGAAGGTAAAGCGGCCGTGGAAATGGGCATTAAAATATCTACACCCGGAAAAAAAAGAACAAGGATAAGTGGAAAAATTGATTTAGAAGCCGTAAGATGAGAAAAGTTTTAGAACATATTTTATTCGATAATTTTTTAAATAGAATTTTTATTATTTATACTTTTATTACATAATTCATTAACGAGTTCATTTGTATAAACATCTTTTTTCAAAATAAACTTTTTTATTTATGCACATTAAAGACTGGTTGCATCAACTTACTTTATAGCAATAGTTCATTTAAAGCATAGATTTTTACGAGATCGAGTTGTTTGATCGGTGGAAAATGCAAAATATCTATGCTTTGAACGAAAGATTACTTACTATAAACCAAGTTGATACAACGGCCCTAAACCGTTTGATATCCTTAGGTGTTACTGAGTTAAACATGGTGGTCATGATCATTAGGTATGAGACACCGAATAAAACCGGCGCCACACTGCGTGGATCTTCCGCCGCGTCTCTTCTGTCGTGGAACATCGCTAAATTTCTTTCCATACAATATGCGCTTATTAAACACATTATGCGAATGATCGATCGATCTATTTGCTTTGCCGATTTGGCGCAACAGAAAAGACGCGGCGGAAGATCTGCGTAATGTGGCGCCGACCTAAAAGAATTATTACTATTTTTTTTTCCTGAAAATTGTATTTTTCTTTGATTTTGAAAAAACGCCATTTTGTGACGTTGTGTATTTTACGAATATATATTTTGATAAATTTATTTGTACGTTAGTTTACATTTTTTGTTTTTTTTTATCGTGTCGTATACTGCTTAATAACTTGTTTAAGAAAAAACGAATTTGCAAAAAATTCCCTACAAATGAGATAATTTTTAGACTATGGGCAGTACCACAACGATTGGGACGCCCTCCTTTATTCTCCAGATAAGTTGGACGGACTATACTATAAATATAGACTAGTTACAAGCCAAAATATCTGCTATAAGCCCGTCCAACTTATCTGGAGAATAAAGGAGGGCGTCCCAATCGTTGTGGTGCTGCTCATAGTCTAAAAATTATCTTATTTTTAGGGAATTTTTTGTAAATTCGTTTTTTCTTAAACAAGTTGTAGTTGCCGGCAAAATTCTTGAAATTCTTTGGCGTAGTGGGGGAATGCGCAGAAGACAAAATTTGGGTCTCGTTGGTGGAATGGTACATGCGCAAACTTTCCCCCACTACGCCGTAAAATTTCAAGATGTTTGCCGGCTATTGAACTAAGCAGTATACGACACAATAAAAAACAAAAAATGTAAACTAATGTACAAATTAATTTATCAAAATATACATTCGCAAAATACACAACGTCACAAAATGGCGTTTATTCAAAATCAAAGATAAATACAATTTTCAAAAAAAAAAACAAACAATAATAATTCTTTTAGGCCGGTGCTACATTACGCAGATCTTCCGCCGCGTATTTTCCGTTGCGCCAGTCGGCAAAGCAAATAGATCGTCCGATCATCCGCGTAGTGTGTTTAATAAGCGCATATTGTATGGAAAGAAATGTAGCGATGTTCCGCGATAGAAAAGACGCGGCGGAAGATCCGCGCAGTGTGGCGCCGATTTTATTCGGTGTTTCATACCTAATGATCATGACCTCCATGTTTAACTAAGTAACACCTAAGGATATCAATCGGTTTAGGCCAGTTGTATCAACTTGGTTTATAGTAATCTTTCGTTAAAAGCATAGATATTTTGCATTTTCCACCGATCAAACAACTCGCTCTCGTAAAAATCTATGCTTTAAATGAACTATTGCTATAAAGTAAGTTGATACAACCAGTCTTTAATGTGCATAAATAAAAAAGTTTATTTTTGAAAAAAGATGTTTATACAAATGAACTCGTTAATGAATTATGTAATAAAAAGTATAAATAATAAAAATTCTATGTAAAAAAATTATCGAATAAAATATGTTCTAAAACTTTTCTCATCTTACGGCTTCTAATTCAATTTTTCCACTTATCATTGTTCTTTTTTTTTCCGGGTATAGATATTTTAATGCCCATTTCCACGGCCACTTTACCTTCTTTAACTATTTTGTAAATTGCCGATTCAGAAATACCTGAAGAAATTGTATAATAGTAAAATAAAAAACTATGTATGGGAAAATCATTATAACTGCACGGCAGCACTAACCTGAAGTGGCGGCAATAAGTCTATGAACAAAATCAAATGGTATAATTGGGGCTTTTAGACGTTGTTCCTCTTCAAAAAACGTGTGCATTTTCAAGATTATTTCCTGAACATCGCTTTTAATGGTTTTTGGCACGGTGACAGTCTAAAATTTTCTTAAAAACTATCGAAACAGTCGTGAACCCCTCTGTAAACAAAGTCTGTCAAAGGTCTGTCAGCTGTAGATAATCGAATATGGCGTCGTTAGTTCCAAATTTGGCCATTCTTCAGATAAGTTAGACGGACTATACACAGCACGCCACACGAATTACTGTGAACATAGACGCACATTGCGGGAGTTGGTCTAAGGCCCGGTTGTTTCAAGTTCGATCAAAGTAAGCGTTCTTTTAAAGCATAGATTTTTATGTTCTCCACCAATCAGACGATCCGTTTTCGTAAAAATCTATGCTTTTATCGACCGCTTACTTTGATCGAACTTGAAACAACCGGGCCTAAGGGTGCCAAAAATGTATAAACGTCCGCGCGATTTTAACTACTGCATACGATCACTGTGGCTGTGCAATGAAGAATATTATTAATAAAAACAGCGGCATAGGAACATTCGTTTCCAAAATGTACTCTTTTGGATTTCGAAGAAATAAATTTAAAAAATGTAAATGTCCTAAAATTAAAAATCAAATATAAAAACAATTTATTTAACATTTTGAGCCACTTACAGAACTTTTCTTTAATATTACCACGATCACATAATTTAAGTTATATTTGATGACTGCTCTCAGTACATTTCAAAAGACCTTCAACTTGTTCTGAAATATATCTTTTACTTTTTAATTCATCTATCACTTTTTTCAGTGATACTAATTTTTTGTATTTCTCTCGCGGATGGCGCGCGAGGGATGCCCTCCCTCGCACGCCAATTTATACTGGTGGTATTCTAATGATCGATTGTGTCAACTTGGATTATAGAAAACTTTCGTAAAAACCATAGATTTTAATGAAAACAGATTGCGTGATTTGCGGAAAACGACGGTTTAAACGATTACTATAATCCAAGTTTATATAACCAGATGTATCAACATGGATTATAATAATCTTTCCTTTAAGCCATCGATTTTTCCTTTTTCGCCAATCGAACAAACCGTTTTCATAAAAATCTATGGTCTTAACTAAAGATTACTATAATCTTAGTTGATGCAACTGCCTCTAAGAATATATAAAAATGTAATTTTATAGAAGAGTTGTTTGATGTTTGGCTTTACATATAAAATTAGCGTATTTGTCCAGTTTAACGTCAGTTTTTTACTATGAATAAAGTTTTTTTTTAAATTTTGTATCCGGAGATTATTTTCTATGCACGATATTGATACGAAGAATTTAAAAGTGCATTTTTGGTAGATATTCGAGTTTATGTAGGAACCGTCGATTTACTGGGTTTAACTATAATGATTCACTCAAACCATCCAAGTTCATCGCAAGACCTTTTTAATGCTTTATTTATTTGTTTAAATTATATTACATGATCAAAAGTATTGTAATAATTGTAATCTCTTAAAATATGTAATATTCTGCATAGCTTTTTAATCCGTACACTTATCCAGTCCGTTTTTTTTAACGTAACGATCAGCAGTCGCATTTTACATATTTGCATTCTAGAATTCTGTTGTAGAAAACATCTTTAGTCAGAAAACAGGTTAAAAATGATGTTTTTAGCGTTATCATATAGCATTGTAGATTGTATGCTTTTATCAACTCTAACGTGATAACATTTGACGGATGTTTTAACATTATTACGCGTAAATAAATCAGTACGTCCCGTCTATTTTGTCAGGATATTATATCTATATTGCTATCCTGAGAAAGGGGGTTATGTTATTTGAGGAGCCACAAATTTTTACTTGGTTTGAAGCAATGAACTGATTAGATTGGCCCTGATTATTGAAAACAAAAAAAGGTTTTTTGACAGAATCTGTCTTTGTTTTTGTTTTTTACGAGATTATTTGTCGTTATTTATAATTACCTAGGTATGCAAATACACAGCTAAGAAAACAGAGTTACCAATCTCAAACTTTTCACTCTCAATTTTTTTTCTTTACAGTGCCATTTACAATGGTTTTATTATTAGATGACGCAAATTATTTCTATTGATTTAATGAATTAACTGAGTACCTTAAAGCATGATAGTGGATTTAGTAAGGATTTGTGAAGGAAAATGAACTTGTTACAATCTAGACTACAGATGAAACGGATATCCGGTAACTATCCGGTATCCGGCCTATCCGGCCTACTTTTACTATCCGGCCAGATACCGGATAGTACCTCAATATCCGGCGGATATCGGATAGTACTTCAATTGCGAAAATTTCATATAATTATCGCCATTAAATTGATAAAGGAAGACACTTGCAGGCAAATAAAAACCACACAATCATAGAAAAATTGTTTATTATTTAATTAATCAACAAATTGGTTAGTATTCAAAATCAACCAATGGCAAATTAAGATAGATGAACACTAGTTTCTCTGCATTTTTGAGGGGGGTAAGCGATTGCTCTTCTTTTTGTAAACAAGCCCGGCTTCAGAAAATAGTCTTTCGCTCTAGAAAACTAAATTCTGGCAAAAAAAATTTAGATACTGTTTTGAATTAGCTGACTACCAAATATAAAGGTCGCGACCATGATCGATTCGAACTCTCTTTAAATATCTCGCTTGCATTATTTTCTTGATCCTGACACTGACTATTATTTTCATTTGCCACTTTGTCGAAACAATCCCGAAATGCATCGTGAGATTGACGAGTGACAGTTTATTAGTTGATCAGTGACAGTCTCGTCACTTGTTTCTTTTAGCAGGAGTAGGAGATAGCGATAAACTTCCACTGCTAGAACAATTTTTGCCACTAGATATTGCAGTACCTAGATCATTAGCAGCATGCTAAGCAGTCAACAAAATTTAATACTGATCTTCGGAACGCTATTTTAAGTATTAAGTTTTAATTAGAATGGCTCAGTCTCGCTGAGCAAAACTTATTTTAAAATTGTACTCATATAGTAAGGTAACGAAAAATTTATAACTTTATTAATATTATCAAAAAAAAATTTTTTTTTCTGACAAAAAGTATTAATAATAATAATAATAATAGTTGGATAATTTATATAGTAATTTATATAATGATATAGCGCCGTTTCACGAGTACTCACAAGGGTGCCTTACACAGAAAAGTAACTTATAAAACACTTTACTGCTAAATAAACCTTATTTACTATTTATTCACTAGGTGGCATGCAAGAAATGGAATTAACGTTTAATTACTATAATAGTTGGAAGTAGGGATGGGCGTTGAATGGACGGACTAGTTGAAATCAACCGTTGACGTTGCATCGACGCGTCGACAGTTTACGTTTATCGCATGGACTAGTTGAATTCGTAGACGGTGGACGGCGGACGCCGTGGACGGTGGACGATTCAAGATTCAACGTAATGCAAAGCAACGAGCGAGAGCAAGACAAAACGTCTCCGTTTATTTCTCTGTCATCTCTCGCTGTCGACTTGTAGACGCCATAGACGGCTCGACGGGTAATTTAATTTCAACAATACATGATCATAGGCTGCAGATCTGTGTACACAAACTGTGATAGAGATTTGAAATTTGAATGCATGCGTAGGGAGAGATAGGCTTAATAAGCTATTATCTATTATTTTTTACTCGATTTTTTGCGATGTACACGTGCGACGTTTCGGTGAATTCCCAATTTTACGCTGTATAAAATAAAACAATTCTGTTTAATTATTTTATTTTTTATTGAACTATTATTAATTTACAGGCCGGCTAGATATTTTTCTAAAATCAATATTTTATTCGATCGATCTCGACTTCTTATATCTACCTGAAAAGGGATGGTAAAATTTAATTATTGTGTTATTTCATTACTTTTCAACTTTAGCATATAAATGATAAACACACTTGTAGGGAATAAAATTTTCTATACCTAACTATGGTCCTTATTCAGGAGTCCAACATTAATTATTGTATATGTAATATAATCTTGAATTTAGGTTTAATTAATTTTTATTATAAATTCCCTATTTTCAACTTTATAGATAAAAAAATAAATCTATTATAATTTTGTTTACACCACTTTTTATTGGTTTTTTACATGTTTCGGGAACAATGTTCCTTTTCTCAGATTGAGCCTTAAACTAAAGTTGACAAATAATACAGATATATTTATTTATTCATAATGTCACCACAAAGTGAAAGCCTGACTTTGAAAGATTTATTCTTCAATAAATTTCTAGATAACATCTCAAATGTAAAGTATTTTTAAATTATGTATTTATTTATAAATTTATAGATAATAAATAAATGTAAAGATTTTTATCATTTTATTTAACTTGTATTGAAACGAATGAATTTTTCCTAATCGATTTGAGTTAGTGTAGTGATAGTCCAACGTTTTACAAAAAATAATACTCATAATCAAGGCAGGAATTTAGTCCTGCTAGGTTATTATTGTTTTCCAAATAACCCTGTACACATGTAATAATGTGTATCTAATATATTTTTTTATACACACATTGCTTTGTACTTTATATTTTTAATTTTTATACTCATATTTTAATGCTTATACCCGATACTTTCACTGCTTATATATGTAGTTTATATTTATATTTTACTGCTTACACCTGATATTGTTGTGTACACCTACTTCTTTCTTTATTATATATAGAAAGAAGTATATAAAACAATATGTAAAAGCCTATAAACAAATAAATAATAAAATATTTCTTTTTACATATAAGCACAAGTAGCGGGTTTACTTTCCCCGAAACTATATTACTTCGAACTTCTTTTAAATTTAAAAATTTTAAAATTAAATTTTAAAAATTAACGTAATAAAAATAACCAACGGTTGTGCCG
This sequence comes from Agrypnia vestita, assembly GCA_016648135.1. Classification (NCBI taxonomy): domain Eukaryota; kingdom Metazoa; phylum Arthropoda; class Insecta; order Trichoptera; family Phryganeidae; genus Agrypnia; species Agrypnia vestita. The sequence continues at coordinate 86,496 of JADDOH010023212.1, read as the reverse complement.
TCGAGCAGCGTCGCGTCAAACCGTAGACAGTTGACTATCGTCCCGATGTTTAGATAAACGTCCGCGACGTCCGCGTAACGAAGTTGACGCGTCAACTAGTTGACAAATTCAACTAGTTGATCGTCTCGTCGATGGATGGACGTGGACGGTCTCGTTTCGTCGACGGTAAATACGTCGACGACCCATCCCTAATATAGATAATTATATTCATGTTACATGGATATTTTGCTAACAAAAGTGGCGCCATCTCTTAGTAGCGCTGGGCGGAATTCTTGGGGTACCGATTTGACAGCCACCGTTCGTGTGCTAGTTGCGAGCGAAACCGGCGCCATCTCTGAGCGCTCTTTGCAACTGTCAAGCACAGGTAGCTGATCATCGCAGAGTAATTTTATGTTGGCGTTACAGGTTTCATATACTCTCAGGCATGAAATTTTTTAACAACCTCCCAATCGAAATAAAAAAGATAAAGGATACAGAACAATTGAAGAGCAAATCGAAAGAACATCTCTATCAACTGAACTAGACACAAGTAATTGAATGTTTCGGCGTTAACTTTGTGGAAATCCATTATGAACAAATTATGAAATAAAACAATGGACTTTGTTTTTTTCCACTTATATTTGAGCACTTCAGGTGAATTAAGTCTTAATTCACCTGATGAAGGAAACGGACGTTTCCGAAACATGTAGTGAAACAAGTGCTCAAATATAAGTGGAAAAAAAGAAAAATTCATTGTTTTATTTCATAATTTGAACTAGACACTAGACACTAGAACAAACACGTTCACTCTACTACTTCATCCAAGATATATAGTATAATATAAAATAATAAAAAGCAAGTAATTAAATGTAAATTCATAGTTCCTTGTCCGAGCACAAGAGCAATGCTCTTAAATGAGGAGGAACTATGAATAACACAATTGTGTAATAAATATTATATTGAACAATAAAACCATGAAAAAAAAAACATTTACAAAATCAGATTGACATTATTTTGCTCTCCTGTAAAGTTAGAAATAATCACCCTTTTGGCTTTCTACCCTCGATACTATTTATGTATTTAAATAGTAATACGCTAAAAGTCATCGACCCTCTAAGGGATGACGTCAACTTTTAGGAAACCCTGGACGACCGTTTAAAAATAGTTTTTTCAGGAAAAAAATCTCTACATTGTAAATACATATTTTCTGTATAGTTCCGAATATGTTTAGGGAGAACGAAAGAACTTACGACAAAACGGCGTGCAGTCAATGCGGCAACCTAACCACAACTGACTGACTAGCCAGGTAAAAAAATGTCCTTTGTTTGGCAACCCCGAACGTAGCAGGGTGTAACAGAGCAGTTTCAAAATGAAGACCCCATGGCAAGAAGTTGTTAACTAACATTCAAGTCACTTTGAGATAAATAGACATTTGCATTTCGCCTTTGAAAAATATGTTTTATTGCTAATTCAAGATCAATTTTTATTGATTTAAGCCACTAAAATATCAAAAAAGTATTTACAAAGTAAAAATAACGCATCTATGCACAAAAAATGAAAATACACTAATTTTCCCTAAAAAAATGTAGTTAACAACCATTTTTTCGCCTCTGGAACTCATTTTTAATAGAATAACACCTTTTTAAAATTGATAAAACACGAACATCAAACAACCCTTCAAATGCTATCCGTTTTTACCATCCATTATTCAAAATTACAAAATACTTGGCATGTTAATTAATAATACAAAACATTATATGTACCATTTAAAATTATCGAAAAATAATATATAAGTACATATTATAATAGTCTTCAAATAAAAACAAATATATGACAGTACTGCTAGAGTAAAATTTATATTAATCATAAATATTTCAATCAAATTAAAAGGCGTGTTAATTTCAGAATATTGGCATGAACATGTCATTATTGAAGATAACATGTTCTTCCCATTAGTAACTGATTTGATTTTTATGAAAAAGTGTAGTTAACATCAAATCATAGGGATGAACACATCCCTATGATTTGAACATGTTCTAATTATTTTAATATCTGAACTTATTTCCAATGAAAAGAGCGTACATTATTTAGTTTAGAGGGCTTATTAACTCATTTTTGACAAAAATGTTAGTTAACAACTTCTTGCCATGGGGTCTTCGAATATTTTACATGTAGATTCCTACCTTATATATCTAGCCACTTGCCTATAATCACTTTTCTCAATATAAACCCAAGAGAACAAGTCGTATTTTTACAAGATTTTATTTAACACTCTTTATCTGATTGTTTGTTTGCTGTGGTGGAACATTATAATTGATTTTTCACCAACTTCCCGACTAGCTAGAGCTCTGAACTCTCAACAGTTACGTAAAGTGGATGACTATACATTATTATATAATTTTCGACGTGATTTGGTCATTATTTCGATAGATATTAATAATATTCCAATATTATTGAACATTAAATGCCTGTGAAGCTTCGAGATGCATAAAAATCATATTCACAAATTATGTATAACTTAACGTTTCCTTACGTTTTAGGGCTTTCTGATTGAATTCATTAATTTTAATCCTGTCGAACTCAAAACGACAAAATTGACGACTTTACAATGTTATTCATTAACCGTCAAAATACCGAAATAACAATATTGCTTATTTCAGAGTGTGTCAGACAAGAAAAACCGGCGGCCCTTAATCGGGCCTTTTTTGCCAATCTCCATATGTTGGTTGTGATAAATATTTTTGTGTCGGAGAAGAAAAAACCGGCGGCCCTTAATCGGGCCTTTTTTGCCAATCTCCATATGTTGGTCCTGATAAATATTTTTATAAGAAAAAGTGATTTTTTAATATTTGGATTATTATTTTGATATGTACGTAGAATTCTTGATTATATTTTTAATCACATGAACTGTGAGTGCGAGTGCGCAGATGGGCAAGAATAAATAAAACCCTTTGGGTATGCCTAGCGCGCTCGACGCCTTTTTATTGAAAATAATTTATTGTTATTTTTGGATGTGTGTTCTTTAAAGTTTATTTTTTCGTAATGTCGTGTATATATATCGCTTTACATGATTTTATGTAGAAAATATTATGAATTTGTGTAGCCAAGCTTGCCAGAGAGACCTGAGGGACATTTGCTAATGAAATAAAATAAAGATATGTAAAAATAGTATGAAATAGCTATAGAAAAATGTTTTGTTACATGGTTTATTGATATTTTGAATGCGGGACCACTGCTCATAGAGCTGCGACTCGAATTATGAGTACAGTAGCCGGCAAACATCTTGAAATTCTACAGCGTAGTGGGGGGAAGTTTGCGCATCTACCTTTCCACCAAAGAGACCCAAATTTCGTCTTCTGCGCATTCCCCCACCACGTCAAAGAATTTCAAGAAGTTTGCCGGCAACTGTAGTGATCCCGCCGTCAGACAGAGGTCGTCGGTTCCCGAAATGCCGACCTTTTTTTTTCATATATATATTTTTTTTTTGATACTTATTACATGTACATATGCCAAACTGCAGCGCAGTTTTACGGCACCTCTGACTGGTTATTTACAATGCGCCTGGGCGTGCGCGCCCTGATAATTTTTTGAATAAATTACGTGGCGCAGGAATTCAGAAATCAGCTCTGCTCCTGCGTTCACCTCCAGATCTACTTGCGACTTTCTCTTCTTCTCTAAGCGAAATTTTCACGATCTCGCTTTCGTCTGAGAATCTGCGATGTCGGTTCCATCAGGTTGACCTGACCGTAGGGAGCGACAAGTCCTGAGGAGCGGCAAATGATCACACAACAAATATAAAAAATGTACTGAATTCGAGATGTTGTAGGAAACATAGCCTATAAATTTATAGGAGTTTTTTCAGTTTCAGTGCCTATAAATCGCCGTTTATTAGCTAAATAACTTTTATTGTAACAGCTTGAATCAAAACATAATTAATGATAAGAATATTTGCAGAGTTTAAGAATAAGATAGCAACAAATACAATATGCAATTTTTTGTATGCAGGCCTTTATCGTTACCTGCCTCGCTAGGTATATGAAAATACCTGTTCTGAGGTAAGGAGCCATTCAATTCATTGAGACTCCATTTAAATAACTAATTTCATGGTTGCGTTATTAGAAGAATAAAAAGAAAAATAAAGTAGAGTGTATGAACAAACAAAAAGTGTAAGTAAGTAAATTAATACCAAGGTAGATAGTATAAGAACAAAAGTTTAGTTAGGCAAAGTGTCTTTAATGAGTGACTTTGATCTTCGGGGGACCTCTTCAAGGTGTCTTATACCAATTTTAAAGATAATAATTATACTTCTTTATTCAGACTTCGTTTCTACACAATCTGTTCTGCGACTTTTGTAATGTAACTTATTTCGATAAATATTAAGATCGCAATTAAATTAATAGCGATCTTAATATTTATATAAATAAGATTTAACTCATTACTGCATATTTTTTGCATAGGGCTCATTGTAGAGATGTTTTTTTAACGTAATTATAGGTAACGTAATACCCTTCTGGGGAACCGGAAACAAAACTAACCTAAACAGACTCCAACGACAGCAAAACAAAATATTAAAAATGGTCTATGATCTGAAATACCGGACACCAACTGAAACTGTATAACCGTATAACACAACAATTTAACATCGAAAGCATTACAAAAATCGAAACACTTAAAATCATTCACAGACTAGCAATTGGCGAAATACAAGATGAAGACATAAAATTAGACAAAATACACGAAAAACACCAACACAACACTAGAATGGCTCAAAACTATCACATAACACACGCCAAAACAAAAACAGGACAATCCCGACTAATTTGCAATGGACTAAAACTATACAATGACCTGCCACAACAGACCAAACAACTGACCACTGACAAATTCAAAACAGATGTGACAAAAATATTTAAAATCGGCCAACTATAAAAAAATGACTTTGTATCTAAATTATATTATTATTATTATTTCTTATATTGAATTATGTAAAAATGTTACCCATAAACTTCTTAGGTTTCCATTACATTGTAAATAAAAATAAAAAATAAAAAAATAAGAAAAAGAAATGCGCATTTTACAGGTGGATTCTTTCTACAAAATGTCTAAACAAAATGTAAACAAAAATAGAATTGAAAGCGTCCAAAACAGACTCCTAAGATACCTATACCTCCACTCATTTAGATCTTATTTAAGCAATGAAGACTCTGCCAAGTTTTTTAACATGCAGACTCTAACTTGTCGAAGAGACATAGCTGACACGGTGATGTTATTCAAAATAACACACAATCTAGTTGATAGTCCGGAACTTCTTCAACGAATATCTTTCCACATCCCAACTCGCAACAGCAGACATTCACCTACTTTTCATTTCCCCTTTTGTAAGACCAACTCAAAACAAAACTCCTTTATGTTCAGATCCACAAATTCATTTAACAGAAACTATCACCAAATTGACATTTTCAACTCAACGATAAGAAACATAAAACAAACAATATCTACACAACTGCACCCATACTAATTCGTACAATTTATCTTCCCTACTACTCCCGTCCCACATTCTCCTCCACACTTTCCACTTGCTGTTAAAATAATTTTAAAAAAATATTTTACTACGTCACACTTGTTCTAATATATTACCGTATTCTAATAAACTATGTTCTAATAAATAAAACTATGTTCTAACAAATTACTATATTCAGAGGAAAATTTGTAATTTCCATCATTTTAAAATCCATTATTTTATATTTGTTAATATGTTAATATGCTGTTGATTTTCCCTAAAATAAATAAATAAACGTATGAAAAACAGTACCTACTTATTTTTTCTACGTAGATGTTCTATGAATTTGATAAACCATGAAGTAAAAAGTATTTTCTGAGATGTAGAAAACGTTCAACCTCCTTAGATGTTTTCTACAAAATTATTATCGTGTAGACAGTAGAATTAATAAGTTGCATAATGCATCCATACCACATGGATGTTTTTAATCTATATTTTTGTTGGCCGAGGATTTCTAAATTTGAAGCCGCAAAAAACAGTCAAACCCTTAGAGTATATACTCTAAGGTCAAACCCTTTTTTTTAGTTTATGAGTCAATTCAACGGCGATGGCCAATGATGTGAGTAAGAAAAGTATTGAATTTACAAAAAACTATATCACTTACACCTTGGACATTTTCAGCATATTAAAATATCGTATTGAGCTATCCGAACCCGTACATGCGTCATTTTTAGCATTTTGTGGATTGGATGCTTCCTGCGTAACTACGTCCATTTATCGCAACTGCCTGCGGGTGGCATTAGCCTGGGGATCTCACCGGTTGATAGTACTTGAATATTATTTAGAGCAAGATAACAAATGAAATGTTTCGCATTTTTGATTTGATTTGAACGTTAACGTTGTAGACATTATTCGTGACGATTATTAAAAGGCAATAAACGTAGTTAATGATTTTTAACCAATTTTGAAACTGAATTGAACTACAACCAATTGGACAAACTAAATACTCTTAAAAGTATAAAGACATGGTGAATAAATCGCGTTTTATTACAGGAAGAAGATCTCGTATGCTTGAAAGTCGGCTTAGAACGAAATTTAAAAAAACTAACCCATAAAAAACAAGTTTTTATTGTACTCCCTTTCTCATTGAAACAGGTTTCGCGCCTACTACAAGCGTCGGGCTCAAAAATTAAACAATATATAAAACGTTAAAATTTCGAAAAATCCAAAATTATACTATAATTATTTTTAAAAATTTAAACGAAAATTTGTTGGATCATTTTTATCGTCGCCACGAGTCTGCCTGCAAAGTTTCAGCTCGATTGGATCACGGGAAAAGGGTTAAAAATCGATCCAAAGTTTTTTCGGCAGACAAGCAGACGCTATGAGTTAAAAGAAAGGGAGTAAAAATATACAATATCTATTGTAAGAAACACGTTTGTTTACTAAGGGATTTAACTATACAAGAATTAATACTTTAATGATCTCAAACATACGCGAGGGGGGACATTCTTCCGCGGTGACCCAACCCCCTTTCCTAAGAAACGGGTTTAAATTTTATACCCTGTGATATCGAGTTATATTATTATATAACGTGCCCGAAATCGGGTAACGTCGTAATTATAAACTTGCTGTAACCCTTTAAAAATGACGGTATTTTAACATGCGATTCCTTAGAAATAAGCATTTACCGGACCAGGAAACACTATGTATATATAACAATACGATTACATGATGTACCGTTCCAAAACCAACATAAAGCACGTGCCGATAAGTGCCGAGTGAGCCGACGCTGTATACGAATGTGGACTGTCGCACTTCTTGCACGCCACTAGAATGCGACCACTATAAATTGGCGTGCGAGGGAGGGCGTCCCTGTCGCGTAACAGAAGTTGCCAGGGTGTAAATTTATTACACAATACATAATGTGCAGAATTTCCGGTGACCTGTGTCGCAGCCTTTAACAGAAATTTGGTCGGGCAGCACTAAAGAAACCAGTGGCCGTTCTATCTGTCAGACGGTCCATTATTTGCTTTTTCAGCTTCGAAAAACTTTAGTACTTCATTGGCAAATTGTTCTTGAACCATCCCGGACTGTTTAGGATGTTTTGGACATAATAATTCAGTGTATATTGGTAATCAAGATGTCACAGCTCCCGAGCAAATGCGAAATTGAAATGAATGACAGGGCGAGAGGTTACCGCCGGGTGTGGGCGGGGCGGGTTTTAGTTTCAAATTCGCCGCACGCCTATTTACGTTGGGCAAGCAATACCGTCGTTTGCAGCGTAATATAATTGAGGATTATTAATTATTACAGTTTTTACAGTAACTGTCCATATGTACACATCGTGAGACCGTCCTAGAATACCTCGCACTACTAAATATTGTCGGTTTTTTGAGTCACTGCAGACGTAATACACCGGAATAACTGGAATTTGAGAGAAGGGTGTCTGAAATCAGGTTCGCCAGAGAGGGGACAGAGAGGAGATGCGAAGACAGACTCTGGCACTACTTCCTGAAGTAAAATAATGGACTCGATCCACCGTACTAAAATGCAGACAGTATCCGAACACCTAATAATTATTAATATTTGAAGCATTAACTTTTAGGATTTGTTCTGCGTACAGCCAGGGTTTTCGAAAATATCCGCGTACGCGTACTCTTTGCAACTCATTGGTGCGAAGTAGACTCGAGAGTGGCTCGATTATTTGGGGGCCACATGAGGTTAAGTACTCACTTATGGTAGAGAAAGTACAAAAAAAGTTTCTTAGATGATTCTACATGAGGGAGTACGGGCATTATCCTTGGCTGTACCCAACCGTGTTCCTCCAGGGTACGCTTGGCTACAACAGTTTAGAGACTAGAAGGAATGTGTATCTGATTAAGCATTTAATTAATAGTAATAGTATTAGTATTATTTACACACCAACATCTTCACAAAATACTCTTCACATGCGTGTCAGTAACACGGTGTGGTGTGTACTGATATTTAAATGCGAGTATAATGGTTGTCCTGACGAAGAGGTCGGTTACGTCTCGAAACCGGTAGCCAAAAAGCAATTTTTAGTGATAATATACCAACAAACATAACATTTTGCTAGCACATAACTTCGAAACTTGAAATTACCAAAATAATTTCTTAATGAAAAATATTTACGTTATTGTACAAAGATAATAATTGTTTGTCATAGATAAATAAACATACAAAATGAAAAAAAAATCATAACTTTTATCATGGTCAGTATTTTTTTTTAAATATAATAAATAAATTATCAAATACATTTTTGGATATGACTGCTTTAAGAGATCTCCTCAGAAGTCCGCTATTTTGGACCGGGGCAAGCGAGCGGATATAAGTGGAAAGTGGCAAAGACAATGAAGAAGATGGCGTTGATATCGAGTGAGATGACACCCCGCCAGCAAGGGGCAACAGGCTGGCAATATTGTTAAAAAATTCGCGGCCGCTTTCGGCACGGTATTACCGGAAACCCGCTCCAGCGTGACACGCGGCACGTGAGTTATTCCGTTCTCCTTCCGCTTCCGCGAGGATTATTTCCAATCTACCGCCGAATGTCCGACGGCCGGAAGTGCCCGCGAAACGGAAGTGGATTTATAAATCGGATTTTTAAGCCACTTTTCGCGTACTTATGTTTATTTATGTAACAATACCGTGTTATTTCATTCGTCGACAACAATTCTTCCTGGCCACAATTTTTTAATTACTTTATTCATGACATTTCACAATTCGCTATGAAGAATATATAGTAAGTTACACTAAAGTTAAAACAAATTTAATGAGGAGAAATATTTTTATATGTGCGTTCTGAGAGCACAATTACTGTATTTGTCCACAGAGGAATAATTATTAATTAATATAAATTATAGAAGTCTCACAGAGACGAAGCTATTTATATTATAAACTTATCATAAGAAGTAATCGGTGTGTGGATGTTCTTGCGATGAAATCGATAAACGTTCCATTGTGTAGAGTGATCACTTAAACCAAGCTTATACAGGTCGTAAACCTTGGGCCATCCGATAAAACACGTTTCTCATAAGAATACGTTCGTCTCTTTGAGACTTCTATAATTTATCTTAATGAATGAGAGAATGCCGGTTGTATAAATTTGGTTTATATTAATAGTTTGTTCGAGGCAGTTTTTTTTACGAAAACATGTTTAATTGGCGAAAAACGCAAAATTCCACGCCTTAAACGAAAGATTATTATAATACAACCGGCCCTGAATCAATTTTAAAGATACACAAAAAAGTTGGTTATCAAATATGGCAGCGCGGTAAATTAACGTAAATTTTTAAACCTTATATGTAGTCTCTTTTTAATCGATTAACCATCATATTAACATATCCACTTTTTATAAAGCGATTTTTTTAATATTTCGTTAATTAGATTTTTCTGTATGTCTTTTCTGATAGATTTATAAACTTGATAATAATTAACAGAACTTTGTTCCGAAATTGCAACTTCACAATAATAATGTGTTTTCTTTAATATACAATTTATTTAGGTATACGAAATTCTTCCGAATTATTAACAAACACACTAGAATACACCTGAAAATTATTTCACTCCTTATTAGACCAGTTTTTATGTATACAGAAACATCCATCCATCATCAGCGTTACAACCGTTGGTGGGCCCTAGCTGCCTCCAAGAAAGTCCTCCGTGCTGCTCTGTCGCTATCTGCCATTTTCCAGTTTTGCTGCCCCAGGGTCCGACAGTTCGCAACGACGCAACGACAACCACCGCAGTTTTGGTCTTCCGACACTTCTTCTACTCATTGGGTCACTAAACAACAACCTTTTGAGGGCTCCAGATCACCCATACCACAGTATAGTAAAGCATACAGTATTATATCTTCATACAAACAGCCGAAACGACGCCCTTCGAAATCTCGGTATACTTCGAACTGCTCAGTCGCCGCAGGGCTGCAGTAACGTACGGACGTAAGCAGTGTGAGATGCTCCCACGCATACATTTAGGTCAATTTATGGCACCCCAAACCATAAAGAGTCTGTCAATGAGCAGCCCTGGTACGTTTTTAACCAAGTTTAAGTACCAAGCGGCCGTAGGTATTTACAGTCGAACTCGGTTATAACGAGCTCGGATATAAGGAGATCCCGGCTATAATGAGAAAAACTGTGAATTCATTTTGATTTGCGCATATTCCCATACAATCGGTCTCGGCTATAAGGAGCGCGATTCCCGGATATACGGAGCAAATTTTAGAATCTCTGCAAACATATTTGCTTGGGTTACAGAAAAAAAACAAATACGTACCTACTCGTAACAATAAACTTTTTCACTTTGCTTTTAAAGCGGCTCGCACTTAATTAGGGTTCACTTTATGATGTACACAAACTTGTGTCCGAAAATCCCACGTGCGCAGGCAAGCAATAGTTTACTGAAGGTCGAGAATACTGGTCATATAACTCCGATTATTGGGGGTTTCCAAAATGTTTATGGTGACAGTTTATTTTATGCCGTTTACTGTATTACCATTTAAAAGCCTAATCAGTAAAACGCGAATTGTTCTATCGGAAACATGTTCACTAACAAACGAAAGTGTCTCTAGGTTCTCAAAAATGTCGAAAATATCGGCGTCAAAAAGTCTGTAAAATGTTTTCACAATCGTCTTCTACAGTTTCATTGCTCTGGAAAGATAAGGATTTTTATTTAGCTGCTCATGAAAATAACATCTCACAATCAAAAAAAAATGTGAAAAAAGTGAATCCCGGATATAAGGAGTCTCGGCTATAAGGAGCAAATTTAGTTGGTCCCGTCGCGTTCGTTATAACCGAGTTCGACTGTATTTCAAGGACACTGCCAAGATAACATACTGTATGTATTTATTATACTGTGCCCATACGGTGTAGATGTCCCAGCCAGCGCAATCTTAAATCTTAATAAACTTGACTAGGCTGACGTCCTGGTAAAGGTCACAGAGCTCGGTGTTGTATGTTTTACGCCATGTTTGACCGCCATTAATAGGTCCATATATTACTAACTAACTTACCATCACGCAGTTTCCCCGCGGGGGTAGGCAGAGAGGGTAGAGCGCCACACTCTTCTGTCCCGACATACAACTCTCGCCTCATCCACATTCATACATCTTCGCATGCAAGCTCGCCGGTTGTTGAGGCTTCCAACGGGACCATCTTCCAGTAGCTGGTTAATCTGGTCATGCCACGTCTTCCGCGGTCGCCCTCTCTTTCGGGCGCCATCGACACTTGCATCATCGATCTTTCTTACCATTCTTTTCTCATGCATTCGCTCAAACCATCTGAGCGACCCTTTTTTAATTCTATTAACTATGCTAAGATCAGCTTTACATTCGTTCCTAATATCTGCATTCTTTACTCTATCGGCGTAAGATTTTTCCTTCAAATGTGTCTAGTCTGTTTTCGTCGTGCTTAATTAATGTCCAGGTCTCCGAGGCGTATGTTAAGGCCGGTCTAATTAATGTCTTGTAGAGGGTGGCTTTAGTATTTCTGGCCAGTAGGCGTGACCTCAATTGTCCAATGAGACCAAAGTAACTCCGGTTTGCTGCAAAGATTCTTTTGCCAATCTCTACACTAGTGTCATTATCTTTAGTAACAATGGAACCAAGGTACGTGAATTGTTCCACTGTTTCAAATGTGTTTTCTTTTTTTGTGTTTCAAATTTATACAGAAACACTTAAACGGGGTTATTTGTAAAACATTAATAACCTCACAGGACTATACTCCTGCTTTGATTATGAGTCGAAAATGTTCAAGCTATCATGACCTAATATCAATAGTTAAGGAGATATGCGACATCAAAGTTTGCATTTTTTTTTTTCAATATTTCTGGCTTATTTTTGTAAAACGTTGGACTATCATTACAGTAACTTATATCGAGTATGAAAAATTCATTCCCTTTAATACAAGTCAAATAAAAAAATAAAAAACTTCGAATTCCAATTGGAAAAATTTCCAATTGGAATTTTTTCAGGGTTTTTATCATTTTATTTAACTTGAATTGAAACGAATGAATTTTTCGTAATCGATATGAGTTACTGTAGTGATAGTCCGACGTTTTACAAAAAATAAGTCAGAAATATTGAAAAAAAATGCAAACTTTGATGTCGCATATCTCCATAACTATTGACATTAGGTTATAATAGCTTGAACATTTTCGACTCACAATCAAGGCAGGAATATAGTCCTGCGAGGTTATTAATGTTTTACAAATAACCCTGTATATTTTTTATTTTATTTGATTGTAATTGCTGGTGGGTAAAATCGGGTATATACACCTACATCACAGAACCGGGATTTGGCACTTCGCTCGATAAGACTGTTCAACCAGCGAGTCCGCCAGATATCGATCCGGCGCCTTGAGTGGAGGGGTCCCGTTACAAAGAGCCGCTTAGTCGCGGAGAGCTTTGAAATCGGAGAAGGCGAATTCTCACAGCGCCAGCCGGTCTCCAAGACCCTCAGACGGTCGTGTGGACGAAGTGTAAACAAGGAGTCAGCCCGGCCCGGCGGCGCTCAAACTGCGAGGCGCGGACCGGCGCCGGTGCACAGTAGGTCGAAACCGTAATTTGAGGGACTTAGGCACCAAATTTGCTGTTGTATTATTAAGTGTTCATTTAGTTAATTTTTAGTCGAATTGTGTTAGTTTTTTGTTGATTATTTGAGTTAATATGTACTTTTACTCACTATTTCATATTTAGTTTGACATAAAAGAAATTACGAAAAAAAAAATATTATAAATATATACGTTTTTTTTATTTTTTCGATTCATTTATCTGGTAGAGTTGCAAGTTTATGTACACGTTCATAGCATCAAACGATGGTAGACTAGACAAGGTATGAGAAAAAAAAGGTTTCAAAGCGGGGTCAGTCACCACTTAGCAGAAATTTAATTTTATTTGATCCGCTCCATACAAAAAATACAAAACTTTTTTTTTGCCCAAACTATAAAGTTTGGGAAAAAGTTTCATAGGTCAACTTTTGATAAGGTTAATGAGCTCTATCCATCCGCATAAAGAAAAAAGTAAAAAAAGAAAGTTGGTCCCTAAGTCCCTCAAATTACGGTTTCGACCCAATGTGCGGCGGTGCGCGACCCCGCCCACGTGGTGCGCAATTTTTAAACCGCATTTAAAAAACAAAGATAAATTGCACCAGTCTCACATAGACTATGAGAAACGTCTTCTGTGTGTCGTTTTCTGGGATATTCTGACGCGCGAATGTGACCTCTCTGGTCGACGGATCCTAATGCAGGGTCCATCATCAGGGCTGATGTGATGGGTATGTGTTGATGTTAAGGTTAATAATGGGCTTGCAATACTTTATCGAAGTTAGGGTGAGTCCTGAAAACTACACACCCTGAAAACTACACACAGAAGATTCTCAACATGAGAATGTTTTCATGAGAAACGTGTATGGAAATCTTTTATTCGATGGCCCAGGGTTTACAACCTGTATAAGCTAGCTTAAGTTGAATAGACACAGTGTAACGTTCACCAATTCCATCGTAAGAACATCCAAATATTATGACATTTTCGAAAATTGTATGTATGTTAAAATTTTAAACCTTCCATACATTTGAAGGGGCTATGCTAGAGACATCTGTGGTCCTTCTCATGAAATAGCATACAAAGATATCGCAGCTGGTTATAACATCTCTATATTTTTAATGTGTTGGCAAGTACTAAGCAATATTAATTTTAATGTTTAAATGATGTTCTTTGAATTATTTAAAATATACACTAGAATACGCCTAAAAATCAATATTGTCTATTTTCCAACTCTTTTTATAGACCAGTATATATTTTTAACAATACTTTTAAATGTATTTAATTAAGAAAATACAATTACTGGAATTGTCCATTTTCATTGCATTTAAGTGAGTTCATACCCTGTGCCATCGAATAAAAGACTTCTTCGCATAAATAGCTTCGTCTCTGTGAGACTTCTATAATTTATCTTAATTAAATAATAATCCTGTAGTGGACAAATCCAATAATTGTGAAAATACAAATTCGTTTGCAGTTTAAATGTTTCGTAGCGACGCGCCAAATGGTAAAATTAAAACTCTCGTTAGGATTCGCGTGCGTTTCGTTAGATTTTTTTTTTGACAGTTTTTCATATAAAGGAAGAAGATGCTCTTCTATATCTGGCGTAATACATGGAGGAAGATGTCTGTAACTTTCTTCTTCACTTCTGGCCTCATCTATGCGCCACTCGCCCCAGCCTTCACCGGATAATTTTCGTGCAGTTCATTTGCAGAACAATATTGATATAATGTTGCCATTATTGTTTTTTTCATGATTGGAAACAACATTTCGTCTAACTGCTAAGCCATAAGTTGTTCATTTTTATCAAGTCCGTATTTTAGTAACATCTTCTTCAGGATTGTGGCCTCATTGTTACGCAGACGATACGCAAATATATTTTTTTCTGTAAGCCGGATGAGGCGAAAGAATTAAAACAAAAAATTGCAAAAAAAAAACTGCAAAAATTTGAGAAAATGGGCAAATGGATGGCACAAAACAGACTTACTTTAAATTCATCCAAAACAGAGCTACTATGGGCCGCGACATCTAGACGGCAATATCTAATACAGGAATCAATGTCTGCGAGTGCTAAATCTGCAGTTAAGTTGTTGGGCGTGCACATTGATGCAGATCTCTCAATGAATACACAAATATGTAAAGCTGTCAGTCGGCCCGATTCTGAAAATAACAATGTCTAGATCTTTAAGATCTTTATCCCAACACTTAATAGACGATAATAAAAATTTAAAATGTCCAGAGCGGATTTTGTAATTCTACGGCTCAAGTACACTGTATTAAAAGATGATATAAGAAAGATTGTTTCTTACAAACGTATTAATTTCTTCATCCACAGCGTCCAGATGAAATATCATGGCTAAACTTGTCATGACCGCGTTCGGCGTTACCGCGTATTCAAATCTTCCCATCCTAACATTTTACAGATATGCCAGGATCTTTAAGATCTTTATCCCAACACTTAATAGATGATAATAAAAATTAAAAATAAAAGAGACATAGCTTTACGTCGGTTTTGTCTCTGTAAGTTTCCACATGAGATAAATATAGAGGGAGGGAGAAAGTTGTAAATTGTTATCTGTCAAATGTCAAGATGGGAAGATTTGAATACGCGGTAACGCGGTCATAACAAGTTTAGCCGTGATATTTCATCTGGACGCTGTGGATGAAGAAATTAATACGTTTGTAAGAAACAATCTTTCTTGTATCATCTTTTAATACAGTGTATTTGAGCCGCTTTAGACATTTTTAATTTTTATTATCGTCTATTAAGTGTTGGGATAAAGATCTTAAAGATCCAGACATTGTTATTTTCAGAATACGGATGAGTGCATGCTTTTATCAACTGAGACAGATTAAAAGTATTCGGAGATACCTTCCCCCTGAAGCCGCCCGTTTAGTCATAAATGCTTTTGTGGTGTCACGTGTGGACTGCTGTAATAGCATTTATGCTGGACTACAGTCCATTCTTAATGCGGCAGCAAGAATAGCACATACGGAGCATCAAAATTCTCGCATATAACATCCCTTTTGCGTGAACTACATTGTCTTCGTTTTCCTCAAAGAGTCGAGTTTGAGTTGTGTTGGTTAATGTACAAGGCGATACATAATATCGCGCTTCTGTATCTTCAAGAACTCTGCATCCCAGACGACTTAAATAGTAGACGCTAAACTCTGAGGTCAGCCAGTACTTCAGCTGCAGGAAGGATTGTAGAACCGACCATCCACTACCAGAAGATTAAGTTTAGTTCAGAGGCATTTGCGGTGGCAGGCCCAAAGGCGTGGAACTCTCTTCCCTCCGTAATACGAAATAGTGCATCAGAAAGAGTTTTTAAAAAAAGACTTAAAACGCACCTTTTTGTAAAATCCTTTCCATTAAATTAAATATTAGTGTAGGACGGTGTCAGTGTAAAGCGCCCTTGGGGTGATTTTTTTTACGAAAATGGAGCTTGGAAATTATCCATTTTTATTATTTATTTTAATTATTATTATCTGTGTTTAGGAACAGCCGGTTCTTTTAAGATCCCTATAAACGCGTAAACATACTATTTGTACATAGACACTTACATCTGCCTAACAAAATAATATCGTTAAGGGATGAGATGTAGAAGCTTTCGCAGCACGCTCGTATACCTGTCCGATGAATATCCACATTCCAAGCTGTAACTAGATAAATATTTAGAACTGGCTATTCATACCTGGATTTAGTTAAAAATACGTTTGTGGGGCCACACAAAGGTTCCAAAGTCTCTAATAAAAACAATGCTTCCATTTAACCTAGGCTGGGATGGATGGGAGTCCAGGAGGGAAATGTGGCTTATGTATTCCGTCGGGACCTAAAGAATAAGAATGCAAAACTTGGGTCAGATCGGTCAAACGGTGTAGATTTGTACTGTAAATATATCATGAGTAAATACCAGATGATACCCGTCGGGTCGTAAAAAATAAGTATGCAAATTTTAGGTCTAACAGTACAGATTCGCATGGAAAATATATCATGGGGATGGGTAAATGGGGGAGGAGAAGATGTCGCCTATGTTACCCGCCTGGTTCTAAAGAATAAGTATGCAAAATTTGAGTCAGATCGGACAAATGGTATAGATTTTTATTGAGAACAGACAGACATTCAGTTTCAAAGGTATAGATTTCGCGCTATAAATTTACAGGTAATATATTCTCTGAGAGTAGGACTATCGATAAAAGAAAAAGAAAAAACGAAAATTTTCAGCTTGTTAAGTAGATTTCCTCCTTAAGCAGAAAGTCGTGACACAGTCACGTTTAATTTTCACGATGACGTAACTCATCGTGCGCCCCGCGAAGTCATAATAGAAATGTCGTAATTGCGTGACTGTGTGACCCACAACTGAAGTGCATCATTTCAAGCGGTGTCAGAATATTTTATAACTGTTTTATTTTCTCCACCGTCAAGGATAGTATTTTTATAGAAAGCTGTACTTGACAAAGAAAAATATTACATGAAAGAATTTTTTTCAACCAAGCTTATATTTCAATGTAGGTAATAAAAAGTAAAAAATAAATTTACGGCCAAAAAATGTTTACCTCACTCTATAAATAAAAGGTGGACGCTTACGATATTTATATAGACTACAAAATTATTTAGTTGATGGAGGAAAAGCGCCCCCGCTTTTATTTGGAGTGAGACAAAAATTTTAAGCCGAACATTAATTTTTTTGTTCTAAGTATATTGAAATACAAGCGTGGTTAAAATTTTTTTTCATGTAATATAATTTTCTACTTTTTAGTCCTAAATTACCCAGTGTATAAAATCACTTGGGTAGGAAACTAGCGCCATCTTTTGGTGATATCACTAGCTAATTTCCCTTAAAAAAAACACTGTTTAATTAGTGAATCTGATTTTTAAAAAGTTTCTCCGAAAATCTGTACAAAATTTCAGCTTGGTTGGTCATCGAGAAGCATGTAAAGTATCGACTATAAGATTCCATCTAAACAAACAGACAAACAGGTGAAACTAATATAAACGTGCTAAAAAGAGCCAAAACAAATGAAATAATCAAAAATTACGTCATTCTCAATTCAATCAATAAATTATTCAACGTAAATGTATCAGTGTGTTCTTTAAAATTCTACACAAACAATCTAAACGTTTAAATATTATTTTTTGATTTTTTATTTTTTTAGTGGATAGGAAATTAGTAAGCACCACAGCTCATGATGGAAGTGATGATGTTGGGAGCTGAAAACAGTCGAGCTGATTTCACGACGAGGTTTTTTTGCTTCGTGTGAACAGATTTTCGAATTTATAATTAAAATATATTTAATATCTGAAATAATACTATAATACTTTGTGATTGAGACATTTTAATAATTTACGTAAAATAGCCACTTTAGTTTTATTTAACGCCGACCGGATTCGGGACAATATTCATTCCTTCGTCAGGGTCTAAACATATAATTACATAGTTTGGTTCGCTGATTGTTTCGAGATAAAATTGATTAAAAAATGCAAATTCTAAGTTTCTAGTAACACATCATTTTGTAATAGGATATTTGGTTTTGGATAGATACATAAAATCTAGAATTCAGTACATTTTAAATTAGTATGCTATAAAATAGGTGACTGCATTCAAAACATTTTTTAAATTTATTTGGATATTGTGTATATTATTATATTTTTCCAAATCATTAAAGCACCATACCTTAAGCCAAGCAGAGCGGTAAAAAAGAAATAAACACAAATGAACAAAAAATGTTATTTATACGAAACAAATGACAACCGAAAAACAAAAAGTATCACTGAACACGAAACAAATGACAATCGAAGAACAAAAAAATAAAACTGTACACGAAACAAATGACAATCGAAGAACAAAAAAAAATCACCGTACACGAAACAAATGACAACCGAAAAACAAAAAATATCACTGTAAACGAAAATACTGACAATCGAAGAATAAAAAATATCACCGTTCACGAAACAAAAGACAACCGAAAAAAAAATTCAATGATCACGAAACAAATGATAGTAGAAGATCAAAAAAAAATTAATCGAAAAATTACGAAAACACAAAATTTACCTACACTGTATTTTAAACTGGGTCGCGTGATTCCTACGCAGGCGTCATGCTGACAAACTGCGACGACAATGCAATTGCACACAGCGCCGCAAATTGTTTTTCGGCAGCGAAACTACGTCATGAATGCACTTCGCTTTGAAAAATTCACGCGCGCGATAAAATCACAACCAAATCGGTCGCAGCGCGCCGCCTGCACACGCGGTTATGCGAATATATCTGGTACTCACTATACACGAGACCGCGTGAGACGGCGATACGCTAAGTACGACATTACTAATAGTCGCGGGCGTCACCCTTCTAAATAGTCGCGGCCGTCTGGTGACTCCGAGCCGACGGTGATTGTTGTCGTGACGTCACCGGGTGACGTGTCACGCGGAGATACGCCGAGCGAATCAGAAAAAAAAATCGGACAGCTAACGTACAACCTACGCACGAATCGTACGAGAAGCAGCCGATCCAGAACCAAATGCCAGGGCTGTATAATATATAAATAAATAAAGTCTACATTAAAAATCTTCTTCTTCTTAATCAAGATATATTATAGATCTCTCGCGGAGACGAATCTATTTATGTATGAAAGTTTTTTTTAATATAACATGTAGTTTACTACATTTTATTATATTTTACACGGATTTCCCACACGTACGTCTAAGGGATCTCGTCTCCACTGCATTCAATGTATGATAGAGTAAAGAATGAAGATATTAGGAACGAATGTAAAGCTATCGTAGCGTAATACATAGAATAAAAATAGGGTCGCTCAGGTGGTTTGGGCACGTTGAGCGAATGAATGAGGAAAGAATGATAAGAAAGATACATAACGCAAGTGTTGACGGCGCCAGAAAGAGAGGGCGACCACGGAAGACGTGGCACGACCAGATTAACCAGATACTGGAAGATGGTCCTGTTAGAAACCTGAACAACCGTCCAGCTTGTATGCGAAGATGTATGAATGTAGACGAAGCGAAAGTTGTACGTCAGGACAGAAGAGTATGGCGCTCTATCCTCTCTGCCTACCCCCACGAGGAAACGGCGTGATGGTAAGTTAGTTAGTTACTTTATTTTAGTCTATTAAAACTATAATTAGCCCTAGACACGTATGCTAATTTGGCTTATTTTACATGCGTTTATGGGTTTTTAAAGATTATCATTGGTTGCATCATTGACCAAACGAGATGAAATTTTACCGTCATTTTCACTGTTTCCATGCGCCTAGGTCCATTTCTGGCAATGCGACAAAAAAATTCAACATTTTTCTCGTTTAGGTTATGTTAGGTTAGGTTAGGTTGGGTTAAGTGTTTCTCACATACTTAAAGATTTTGACCAAACGAGATGAAATTTAACCGTCATTTTCACTGTTTCCATGCGCCTAGGTCCATTTCTGGCAATGCGACAAAAAAAATCAACATTTTTCTCGGTTAGGTTATGTTAGGTTAGTTTAGGTTGGGTTAAGTGTTTCTCACATACTTAAAGATTTTGACCAAACGAGATGAAATTTAACCGTCATTTTCACTGTTTCCATGCGCCTAGGTCCATTTCTGGCAATGCGACAAAAAAATTCAACATTTTCTCGGTTAGGTTATGTTAGGTTAGGTTAGGTTGGGTTAAGTGTTTCTCACATACTTAAATATTTTGACCAAACGAGATGAAATTTAAAAGTCATTTTCACTTTTTCCATTCGCCTAGGTCCATTTCTGGCAATGCGACAAAAAAATTCAACATTTTTCTCGGTTAGGTTATGTTAGGTTAGGTTAGGTTGGGTTAAGTGTTTCTCATATACTTAAAGTTTTTGAATGAATGAACGAGTTTTATTCGTCGAGTAACCTCATTTGCCGCGCGAACCGGACAAAAAATCATTCCGAATGTCGTCTTCGAACCGCGCATTAATTGTGTTATTTATCTGTTAAAAAAGTGATTTTTAAATAAAAAAGTGTTAAAATTAAGTATTTTTATATTCTTTGATATATGTGGAATGAAAATATTGAAATACAATATCTTTAGTGTTATTGCTTCCATGGTTTTATTCGATAAACAGGTACATACATTACTGACAGTAAATTTCGTTACTTATTCTCATAATTAATGAATAAGCAATTATTGAAATATAAGTAATTATTCATGTCTGTATATTGAGAAACCATAACAAATTCTTAGCGAGTATTGTTGATTTTTACATGAATATAACCATGCTGCTTTTAACGACCGTTGCCTAAAGCGTTACTTAATACAGTGAGAAACAACCTAATTAGGAATAAAATAAAAATAAATAACGTCTTATAATCATAACTAAAAAGTGTAAAATAAAATAAAAATTAATTTAAAAAATTAAAAAACGCTGCTGTGTAAAAAGTGAACTTTAATAAAAAGTGAATAAAAAGCAAGTCCAGCAGTCTAGAATACTGTTAAATTATATTGAATAACTACACCATTGAAATAGTTTCATGATCAATACACACATAAAACAAATAATTAATTTAAAATTAAACAATTATTGGAAAATTTAACTGATGAACCAGTCTAGATTTTTACGCAGTTGGGTTTTTTGATTTTTTAAATTTCCTTTTTTCATATTTCCATCCAATTGAGTTGCTCCTCTAATTTCTTAAATTCTGATGTACTAATTTTTTTTAATATGATTATCACTGCCCTGTTTTACACCACTTGTACTTTCTTGTTTCTGATTGGCTAAATACAAAACAGTAGCACAATAGTTTACGTGAGAAGTAATTACAACTTTGGATATTTACTCCACAACATTTTTACTCAATTTTTGATGTGTAACATCTTTCCTCTCGGTTTCCTGCAATCTGTGGCAGTGATTTCGTGAAAATGGACGGAAATTCGTAACAGGAAATAATAAATATCATTTAACCAATGAGCGCGCGCGGAACACGCGCGATGGAAAAAAATCATCGTTTATAAAATGTCCAGCGAGTGCCATCACAGCGAAGACGCACTCTACAAGACAATGCTTCTGATTTCGTATATATGTTGGGAGGCTGGTGTCAAACGTGTGAATGTTGTAACTTTGATATATTTTGGCTTATATCTTCTTTTTTTACATTAATGTAAAACAATAACTATTTTATGTAATTTGATTATTTTTAAATATTTATTCAAAGTTTTCATACATTATGTATGGCGGCTCACTAACGCCATCTATGAAAATAAATAAAAACATATAATTGACAAAACACATTTCTAAACAAAATGCGTATGTAGATATATGGTACCTAAATAGTGCGGCAAAATTCGATAATAAATAAATGCACACATGTACATTTTCTTTACTAGTATTTGCTAATTAATAAATTCGAGTATATAAGTATTTGCTTTTTAAAATTTTATCGTAAGCGACAGTTGTAAGGCTCGCTCGTTTTTTTTTTCTCAATCTTACAAGAATTCACTATTTGATTCATCCAAATATGTGAATCCTCAATGTCGCTTGCTCTAGAAATCGGGCAAACTCGAATCACAAAACAAAATAACGCAGCAGACGGCGGCAACTTGATTCTGCGCACAGAAGTTTTGTATTTACATTACATAATCAATAAACAAGTAGGTCTAAGCACACATGCACTCGCAAATATTTAGAAAGCGGCGTAAACAGTTTGGCGTGTTTCTGCGCGCCCTCGCGTGGGTCGCTTTAGTGACTAATGCACGTTGTAAACACAAATAATGGATTCGCGTCCGTTTCGACACGACTTGGCAGCGCCCGCCAGGCTACTTTGGTTCTGGTGTAGGCAGAGCTGCAGATGAATCAATCGGCAATCTTGAAACTGGCCGGTTCTCTCCTCTTCCTTTTGGGTTATGGTCTTGGCGGTCGCGTCCGCTGTGATAACGGATAACGATGACAACGCAGTAGCGAAGGGAAAAACTACATTTCTAAATGAAGACTAGAGACGTACCACTATAAATTGGCTTGCGAGGGAGGGCGCCCCTGTCGCGTAACGGAAGTTGCCAGGGTGTAAATTTATCACACGATACTGAATGTCCTATGACCGGTGTCAGAGCCTTCAATAGAAATTTGCTCGCTGTCAAACGGTAATATCGGTTCATTATTCGCTTTTTCAGCTTCGCAAAACTTTAATGCTTCATTGGCAATTGTTCTTGCGCCATCCCGGACTGTTTAGGATGTTTTGGACATAATCATTCAGTGTATATTGGTAACCAAGATGACACAGCTCGCGCTCAAAGACGAGAATGAACTGAATGACAGGGCGAGGGGTTACCGCCGGGTGCGGGCGGGGCGGGTTTTAGTTCCAAACTCGCCGCACGCCAATTTATGTTGGGCAGGCAATAACACGTTCACCAGTTTGCAGACTACAAAGTGTACACTACATTTGTAGTATAAACTGCATGAAGTGAACTAATTGTAGTATTAATGAAGTGAACTATTGCAATACTACAAAATTGTAGTACTTATGAAGTGAACTAATTGTAGTACTCCAAAATTGTAATGACCTACAAGTACTTCTTGAAAAGTGCGATACTAGAATATATTCAAAACCATGGGGACGGGGGTGGGGGTTGTTTCAGTTTCCAGAAACTTCTTCAAACTCAAAATTCCATAAATTTTATCATTCAGTGCCAAAAATTTTCTATTCCACGGGGGGGGGGGGGGGGGGGTGTTTTTCGATTTCCAAAGATTTATTCATTTACCTACATCGACTTCCCAAAAATTTCACATAAAAAACATATTATTTGAAGTATGTACCTTCAATAACTTTGAAGTGTGTGTACTTTGTAGTGTGCATTTTAAAATGAAATGTACTATATGAAGTATATACATTCAAATAACTTTGAAGTGTGTGTAGTTTGTAGTGTGCAATTTACTTCAATTCAATCAAACCTGAGCCATCTATTCGTATTATAAATATATTCCCGCTCGAATTTGATATTTTGTCGAGATCATCTAATCTCCACCCTCCCAGATATGGGGCTTAACTTGTATTTCTTCAGAATATTTTGAGTATGTCCAAATTTTTCAAGAACACAATACTGGATTTTATACCCAGGGGGACATCTTTAATCGAGATATTTTACAGATCTCTTATAGAGACGAAGCTATATTTTTATATGGGAAAGTAAGACATATCGTAAGGCTGGCTTAAGTGATCACTCTGCACGTTGTAACGTTCACCATTTCCACCCATGACAAACTACGGCATCAATCAAAATTTTGGAAGTTGTATATATGTTTAGCTTACACAACTTGTTTCGTATGCGAGTTGTATTTTTACTACCGCCACCTGCAGTCTAAAGCTTTTTCATTCCCATAATCCAATACAGATGTCACTATTGATAACGAGGTAGGTATCTATATTTTGATTGTAGTTTTAAAGCAATAAATATCCTTTATATAATTTTCACAAGTTCTCTCAAAATATTATTTTTCTAAAGCCTTGCAACAATATTACATTACAAGAAAAGGCATTTTACGTCCAACATGCTCTTTAAATTTATTTATAACCATAACGTCACGCCCCACATGACGAAAATATGTATAATATAATAAGTATGAACTTTATTGGAATCTTTACTTAGAAAAATTGTGGGGTATAAAAGCAAAGGCAGCAATATCCAAAAAAAATTAATGCAGTCATCGAGGATTACTAATACATAATGTACTGAATTCGAGATTCTATAGGAAACATAGCCTATAAATTTTTAGGAAACACAATTTTAGAAGGGATGGATACACAAAATCTAGAATTCAGTACATTTTAAATTAGCGATCCTCGGTGACAGCATTCAAAATATTTTTTTTAATTTTTTGGATATTGGTGCTTTTGCTTTTATACCCCACATCCACATTAAAGCAGGGTGCAATATTTCATCACTAACATGATTAGTTTTTTCTTTATAAAAATCTCTACCCAAAAACCGTAAGTATAAAGCTACCCCATTCTCCCCTATATTATAAATAATGTCTCATTCTATTTCTTGTATTGTACTCTCCTATTGTATACTCATTTCTTTATGAATTTCGCTGCATTCCATGTATCGAAGTAGTAATAATCCTATTTAATAACAAATAAACTATGGTTTCCCCCTCCTCATCCACGCACCTAGGAGACACTGAAGCGGTTTTGCGTGGACGCCTCCCCGCGCCGCTTGCACGAGTTTAGGTGTGCGAGGGGAGGATAACCACTTTAGCATAAAAATGCCGAAAAGGGTGGCAAAAGTGTAGGGCCGATGTGTGAACTATCGCCCCTAAAACAGCTTTGACACACTGTTGTTGGCTCTGACTAATTTATCTTTAAATGTTTTTTTACAAAAAAAAAAATGTGGGTATCGCTTCAGTTGGTCGGTAAGCTACAACTTATATTAAGAGGATACTCAACCCTTGGACACTCAAATTTAAATAGAAATTAGGAGATTATTTTTTTACTGTCGCTTATTAGATGCATACAGATCTATCATTTTATTAAAAAAAAAATGATATGGTCAAATGCATGGCCCACTTTAACCCCATATCTAGAATGCTGAGGTCATACAACAAAATAGAAAATAACCGTAACGTCCTCATTGACATATTCCATGACAGTTTCCACGAATATAATAGAACTATTACCAAACTTGCGAAATCAGCTGTTTAGTCTATTCAATCTCATTCTGTAAAATTTAGTATATGTTTTAGCCTTTACTTTTATCTTTTTGTTTGCTGTGTTCACATTTCGTCATAATCGTAGAATAACGACGCATTTGATTTTTCTCAAGTTTGCAGGAGAGCAGTTTGAAGTTTTATTTACCTGAAGACACTTTATGTCATAGCTCGATAACTACAAAAGATTTTCCTTTGAAACTTGGGCTAGTTATTTAATGTTGATACCTTTCAAACCTCAAATATAGTCAGCGCAGTACAACGACGTTTTTTTTACACATGCTGCATTGTTCTACGATCGCAAATCAGAACCGTCTTTACACCGACTTTGTATGACGACGGTTAAATTAATGAGAAAAAATACACTTCTAGATTAGATGGCTTATTTTTTCACTTTTTAACGACTCAAAAAAAAAACAATATGTAATTTTTTGCACATCCGTCATTGTTCTACGATCATGACGATTTAAGTGATGAAAAAAGCATTTGAACTAATTGTATTATCTATTTCATGTTATGTGTTTTTCATTATTTGTGAACCATTAATAAAAAAATGTCTTTTTTTAGAAACTAGATTTTTTTTAAATTCTGACGAGGCGTAAATAACCCCTTAGGGTAAAACTAGAGTTCGATAAATTTCGAATCGACCTCACAGCCCTGCCTGATAGCGCCATCGTCAAGGAATGTGAATCGCGTGTACACAGTTAACCAAATAAACGCGAAATCGTGGCTCACCTTTAGCGGTTAATTATTTATTCCACGTCATAGTTGTGACGTCAACGATTTTTTATAAAGATGAGAGCACGGACAGGTTGTTCTTGGTATCGTTAACAGTTGCCATTTGAAGCGAAGCCTCAAGTCCCTCGACTGCCGAGGCAAAAATGCGTCACGAAAAGTATTACGTCATCTATTCCCGCTCTTTTTCATTAGTTCCTTTCTTTTATTTATTTATTTTTAGCGAAATTTAAAATAAATTAAATTTTAATAAATATTATTATTAAGTTCTTCGGCTTATCTATTTTTAAGTGTTACTGCTGTTTCGGCTTGCAAGGCCATTATCAAACAGTGGATATACCACGTACAAACGACTTATTTATACAATTTTAAGTTACCCCTTCCCATTTAGAGTAATTAGATATTTGTGGTGAAGCCCTGCAGTAATGTACGTTTTTCCCGGGCACTTATCACTAAAGGTGCCTCGGTTAACGTTATGCTTAATTATCAAAATTCCCCGTTTTCTGTAAGTGTTATTTATAAATATTATTTTAATTTATGTCCTTGATTATTGGTTTTTTAAAAATATTTAGAAGTGGAGAGAAGATTATTTTTTGTTGATTATTTAAAAGTTTAATATTTGGATCCTTTTTATATTTATTTATTTCTAATTGCTCAAGTAAATTCATCCTAAAACCTTTTGTTTCTATGTGTAAAGGTTTTGGTTCGTTATCACCTTGCGGGACGTGGTTTTCATTTAATAAATGGGCCGCAAATTTTGACTCTAAATTTTTATTTTTATAGCAGCGCATGTGTTCCGCGAATCTAGTTAAAAAAGATCTTCCCGTTTGTCCTATATATGTATGTATATATATGTATCCTATATATATATGTATCCTATATATGTATCCTATATATGTATGTATTAGTTCCTTTCTTTCAACAAACCTATCAAAAATATCGACTACATAATATACAGGGTTATTTGGAAAACATTAATAACCTCGCAGGACTATATTCCCGCCTTGATTAATGAGTCGACAATGTTCAAGCTATTATGACCTAATATCAATAGTTAAGGAGATATGCGACATCAAAGTTTGCATTTTTTTTCAATATTTCTGACTTATTTTTTGTAAAAAGTTGGATTATCATTATAGTAACTTATATCGAATATAAAAAATTCATTCCCTTTAATACAATTCAATTAAAAAAATAAAAACCTTCGATTTCCAATTGGAATACATTCCAATTGGGTTTTTTTTATAGGTTTTTATCATTTTATTCAATTTGTATTGAAACAAATGAATTTTTCGTTATCGATATGAGTTACTGTAATAATAGTCCAACGTTTAACAAAAAATAAGTCAGAAATATTGAAAAACAAAACAAACAAAAAAGAATGCAAACTTTGAAATCGCATGTCTCCATAACTTGGTCATGATAGCTTGAACATTTTCGACTCATAATCAAGGCAGTCTTGCGAGGTTATTAATGTTTTCCAAATAACCCTGTATATTATGTATACCCGTAAAAATGACGTACTTTAACTTGTTTGTGTTAACATACCCTAGTGGTGCATAATCTAAAGATTCTGTGCATTTTTATCGTTTTAGAATCTCGCGATAATATGTGCATACCTAGACCTAGTACCTACCTACACAAAGTATAATGCTACGCAAAGGTTTATTTAATTAAATATCAATGCCCAAAGTACAATTTTTTTTACATACCTAACATAAAACACGTTGTATAATAAGAAACCAAAAAATCAATCATTAAAATAAATAAAAATACATAAACGATGATTGATAAGGTAAATGAACAGTAATAAAAAATAATTAAATCCTATAACAAAACAAAATAAAGAATAGAAGCATAAAGCAAATTCAGAACGTTAATAATTCAAGGGGGACAAAAAATATCAGAATCAATTTCAACAAAAATATCACAAAGAATATTAAAAATCTATTTCCAATAAATTCTAACTTATTTTAAAACGCTTTTTCTATTTTTTTGGCCTCTTCTCAGAAAAATACGTGACGTAAAAGTTACAAAACAATCACATCTTGATAAACGCTAAATTAACCTTTAGATAATTAAAGAAAATTAAAATACAAAATACAAATCTACAAAATCTCTCTTGTTGTCCAAAAAAAAAAGCCAAATTTAAAAGAGCCGCGGTACGGTAATTTGGTTAACCCTGTAGCGCTTGAATTTGTGCCAAGTTAAGTGTTATCTAAGCGATAGTACACATTAGTTTGTGTACAGTTTGAGAAGACGGCGGTCACAGATACCAGTCGCGTCCTAGTCTACGTGCTGTGAATGCGAATTATTTATAAGTTGACAACATAGGTCGTGGATGATGGCAATAAAAATTACCTGTCTTATATCACGTATGTTTAATGGTTGACTGTCGTTTTAATTCTGTAAAAAAATATCATATATTAGGTGTGCCAAAAAAGCGTTTTTTTTTTACTATTTAATGAGACACTGACAGAATAATGGGTACGCGATACATAAAAAAACAATACATTATTATTTAAAACTCAGTTCATTATTTTATTTTATTTTTTTGTGGGAAACTAACAGTACATATAAAAATCAGATTACACATGATTATTACATAGTATAGAGACCTTTTTACAAGTTTCCACAGAGCAACAATAACTTCAGATATACAAAAAAAAGTGAAATTTTTAATTTAGGTACAAACTATGAAAGTCAAAGAATCAAAGGTAAAAAGGGAACAGAAATGGATTATTATTATTATTATTATAAGTTATTATTATATATTTAGATTATTATCCCATTTGCAAGTGTCTTCGACCTGCTTTAGCATAAATATGCATATCGCTCATAACAAAACAATACCTCGTAAGCAACATCATATAGATTTTAAAGAGGAGGCAAAAACTGTATAATACCTAGATCCTTTACAGAAAATAGAATACGAGGAATTGCATTATTAATGGAATAAGAGACACAAATAATTATTTTTAAGATGGAAGCTTTTGCCATATTACATATCGACACATTTTAATGACAAATACACAAAAAACTTGATTCTGACAAATGTGTGGTATGCGAGATATAATGTTTTTTCATGAGCGATATGTATATTTAGCAGGCGCGCGCAGTGAAAAAATATCGAAATTAAATATTTATATATTTATGACATAATAATTTCGTTGTCTATTCGTCTGTCTGTCCGTAACTCCGTAAAAATGCCAGTTCCGGGATGGCCAAATTTTGATCCCGAAATCCCGGTATCAAATTTTGGCTCGTGCCCTAGTCTCGTGTTCAAAGATCCATTTAAAAAATCGGGAAGCTGTAGAAAAACGAAGTACGGCTAACACATTAATTGAATTAAGGAATAAAATGGCATACATACGAATAAAAATAACGCGAGATTAAATTAACAATGAAAAATTATGGATACCTCTCCATATGCAAGAGCGGATCCAGCTTTGGCGCCAGGGGGGGTCACATAGTCGTGACCCCTATGACCCCCCCCTGGATCCGCCCTTGTCCATATGGTCCCGATCTAGCATCGTCTGATTATCACTTGATTAGATCTATGCAGCATTATTTAGATGCAAGAAAATTTAACAGCGTTCATGAAATAAAAACTGCCCTTAAATTAAAAAAACAATGACGTAAAAAAAAAGCCGTTTAATATTTTTTAATACAATTCATATTATTGCAGAAATATTAATGTTTTTTTAAATTCTAGACAGAAAATAATAACAATTCGGTGCAAATAATACATGAGCATTTTGACTAATGCGTTCGATCGATCGGCTGTCACAATATGTCAATTGTTGGCACATCGACAATAAATATTTCGTCGTCTCTCTCTATCAAAACATTTCACTCTAGCAATGAACACGTAAAATTTAACAAACTGGGATGTTTATACGGCATTGGATTTAGTGTCAGACCCGTCTTGAAAGAGCGTGATCAAATTACGAAATACCTCGAATTCGACACGTATTAAACGAGTATTTTACGTCAAAGCGTTTTCATAAATGAGGAATCAAAAAATTATTAGGACGATGGAAGAAGGTCGCTTTTATTGACAAAAGTTAAGAGTTAAAATAAATGTTTTAAAAATTTTTGTGTAGGTACACCAATGATTTACATTTTATGGATTTGTAGTTTAATTCTTTTTTTTTTAATTTTTAAGTTTAAACCGAGTATTGCGTGTCACAAGATAGACTGGAACCCACACACACAACGATAATTTTATATCTCGTACGACTTGTCAATTTATTGCCATGTTTTCTAATTTTACAACCATTAAACAGTGTATTCGTGACATGAAAAGCCACTAATTGTCATAAAATAGTTGAAATATTATTACAGTTACTTATATCTAATGTGAAAAATTCATTCGTTTCAATACTTATAAAATAATAAAAACCCTGAAAAAATTCCAATTGGAATTGGAAGGTTGTTATAATTTTCTTTGACTTGCATTAAAGGAAATGAATTGTTTACATTATTTATAAGTTACTGTAATGTTTTGCAAAAAATAAGTCAGAAACGTTAAAAAAATACAAATTTTGATTTTTTGACAAATACTCCATAAAACTATTGATATCGCGTTAAAACTATATACATAAGTCCTGTTCTAAAAATAAAATAAATAAAAAAGTATTGTCATTCTTTATTGAAATTAATAAACAATAGGTTTTTAATCACTGCAATAGATAGTAAAGATATTGTAACGAATGATAGAATCGGAAGGATTACAAACTATCGAAATCTCTAGAAAATTCCACAACACTGGGGAATCGACTGGGACATTCTCTTAAACACTGGAAATGTTGAGGGAATACTAGAAATGTGTAGAACGGTCTCGAAAATTCGAAAACAAATTTCATCAACTAGATAGTGGCGCTTTAGGTTTCATTGCACTCACTTACACCTATATACACAGTATTTCTATGTATCTACAGTCGAACTCGGTTATAACGAACGCGACGGGACCAACTAAATTTGCTCCTTATAGCCGGGACTCCTTATATCCGGGATTCACTTTTTTCACAAATTTTTTTGATTGTGTGATGTTATTTTCAACAGCAGCTAAATAAACATCCTTATCTTTCCAGAGCGATGAAACTGTAGAAGACGATTGTGAAAACTTTTTACAGACTTTTTGACGCCGATAATTTCGACTTTTTCGCGAACCTAGAGACACTTTCGTTTGTTAGTGAACACGTTTAACTGATTAGGCTTTTAAACGCTAATACAGTAAACTGCATAAAATAAACTATCACCATAAACATTTTGGAAACCCCCAATAATTGGAGTTATACAGTAGCCGGCAAACATCTTGAAATTTTACAGCGTAGTGGGGAGAAGTTTGCGCATCTACCTTTCCACCAAAGAGACCCAAATTTTGCCTTCTGCGCATACTCCCACTTCGCCAAAGAATTTCAAGAAGTTTGCCGGCAACTGTATGACCAATATTCTCGACCTTCAGTAAACTATTGCTTGCCTGCGCACGTGAGATTTTCGGACACAAGTTTGTGTACATCATAAAACGAACTCTAATTAAGTACGAGCCGCTTTAAAAGCAAAGTGAAAAAGTTCATTGTTATGAGTACGTACACAGTACGTATGGTACGTATTTGTCTTTTTTTCTGTAACCCAAGCAAATATGTTTGCAGAATTTCTAAAATTTGCTCCGTATATCCGGGAATCGCGCTCCTTATAGCCGAGACCGATTGTATGGGACTATGCGCAAATCAAAATGAATTCACAGTTTTTCTCATTATAGCCGGGATCTCCTTATATCCGAGCTCATTATAACCGAGTTCGACTGTAATTTCATTATATGATAATAACTGTTTACCTTAATTTTTGATTCAATATGGCAGGAATAATAAAAACAATTAAATATATAAATAATCTTACGATTCCAGAGTAATAAATTAAAAAAAAATAAAATTGGTTAACCCTGTAGTACTTGAATTTGTGCCAAGTTGAGTGTTATCTGATCGAACCGAGTACACAGTTCAGCCACAAAGAAAAGTAAGGGGAAACAAACCTGTGTTCCGTGGACCCTCCGTTAGTGTGTGGGTGCCGTGGCACTAGCTAGGCCGCGGCCCTATCGCGCGCAAGATCTGAAACAATACGGAAACCGACAACTTAGTACACTGCCAATAAATAACAACTATTAATAATAATTATAATCACATTTTGTATATGTAAATCACAATATATCACACATTTGTCAGGGGGTTTGGTATCTCGCCGCATTATTTCAAATTATACAAATCAATATTTTATGTTATAAACTGGTCGTAGACAATAAACCCAAAGAGAACAGGTTATGAAATTTAAGTACCCTGAGGTGGAGATATCTAGCTACAGCGATCTGTATTATGTAGTCAAAGAGCAGGCAAATAAAGCAGTGGTTATCTCCGGATACCTAAGAGACACTGTTTGGGCCAATAAGTACATATATGCTAGTGGAAAGCAAAGTCAGAATATACATATAACTCATGCATAAGACCTATCATGACTTAGGGAGCGACCATAAACCGCGTGGCCTGATCAAAGGAGTGGGGGTTAGGTTAGGTGAGGTTAGGTTAGATAAATCTGCGCAATTCAGTTTGCATATAATCAATAATTTTAAAATAGTTTTGGTTAGAGAAAACAGCACAAAATGTCTTCTGGAATTAATAGGGAAAAAACTATGTTACACTTGGAGGTGGGGGTGTCAAAGAAAAACCCACGATAGGGCCACATGTGGAGAGGGTTCAAAAGGGTTCAAAATAGAGCCACGTAGTTTATGGAGTTCCCTTATGGTATCGAAGCAAGAGCGGACACGGTGAGAACTAAACACCTTCTCATAACTACTGAGATGAAGACTCTGAGACCCGTTGCAGGCAAGACCCTCAGAGACAGATTACTCATCGCGAAAATCCACAGAACCTGCGATGTAGAATACATTGTACAATGGAGCAGGCAGAGAAGGCGTTGCTGGAGGGTCATTTCGAGAGAATGGAGCAGACAAAACATCCCAGAGCCGTGATGCGCGAGATTCTAGAGGGGCGCCGACCACCAGGGGGATCATCAAAGAGACGGAGAGAAAGCTGGACGTTCTGGTCCCAAGACCAGGATTGACATCTGTCAACAGAGATCACGGATCTACTAAGAGAGGAAGAAGAATATTTTATATTATATATTATTTATTAACATTCAGATTATATTCGAGCAATTATCTTTTTGGAGTTTCTGGTTTTGAGCAATCTAGAAATCTATGGACACGTAATTCTCCGTGTGAGTTACAGCGAACCAGATTTTTCTATGATCGCACCAAAGCAGACGGGTTTTGATTCACGCGGGAGTCAAAAATTTAATACCGACATATTTGTGCGTATTTTTGTTTGAGAATTCACAGCCGGCTGTCAGAAGGAAAAAAGCAGACTAATCAGACCACCAATGCGGCGAACCAACAGGATAATCTGGAGGGGACAGATGATTTTAGTTTGATGAATGAGTTGAATTTGAAATTTCTTTATTATGGATAATGTGGTTTAACTTTCCAAAGGCAACCCAACCCAAACCTATAGAGCAAAATCCTCGATTATACCTCGTGATAATGCGTAGTGAATTTTTCAAAAATTCATAATTGATCGATTGAAAAGCCCCGTTCAACCTGCCCATTCAGTCGAACAAGCCACAGCAAAACAAACCGCTTGCGGCCCATTGAGCCGCATAACGCGCGGCAATGAGCCGCGAAGTAAAATAGGTGTTGGATTTCAATGCGCGAGTGCACCAGCCAAGTGCAATTGGATACGCCAGGCGTGCAATTATCATTCCGTGTCGCTTCTGGCGTCGGCAAACATACGCTGTTTCGGCCGTAATCGACAATGCATGTCACTTCAACTATCAAAAAGATTAGTCTCCCCTATGCATTTTAATCATCTCGTGGGTATAAATAACCATACGATCCAGAATAGAGGGCTTTCGGGGAGGTTTCATAAAGCCGTCATGTCCAAAAATATATGTAAACATTTAACTATTGCGTATTTACATTTACGACTTTAAAAAAAACTCTTCGGAATAGAAATGAACCAAAATTGTTCGTGTTATCTATTTATTTATCTATAGCTATAGCGCGGCTTAGATTTTTAGTAACTTTGAGTTATATTTTATTAATTTGTGTATCAACCTTAAAATAAAGAACTTTTTGAGTTGTACACTCCTCTATAGAAACTATTTAAATATCTCTTATCGTTAA
Organism: Agrypnia vestita; assembly: GCA_016648135.1. Lineage (NCBI taxonomy): Eukaryota > Metazoa > Arthropoda > Insecta > Trichoptera > Phryganeidae > Agrypnia > Agrypnia vestita. Next base: position 51,822 of record JADDOH010023212.1, on the reverse strand, counting down.
GGCAGCGTTCGTAAAAAACGCATCACTCGACCAATTTTTCGTCGACTTTAGTTGTAAAATAGGTCACCACGAAAGGCTCTTTTAGAGTTTTCCGAAGCAGGATTCTCCTACATTTTTGTTAAGTATTCTTATACCTGTGTATCGTAGATTAATTGAATGTAATAACATGTATATATATAAATATGTAAAAAATAAACTAGTTGTAACCCGTCAAAAACGATGGTACTCTTACTTGTCGGTTCCTAAAGAATAAGTGTTTACCTATTCACAGCCGACACCCATGAAATAATAAAGAACGACTTTTATAGATTGTGCGTGCGTAAAATTAACGAAACAACAAGGTTAAATAATGAGTATTATAAATAAAAAAGACATCAAAATAAAATCAAAAATAAAATGAGAAAGAAAATTCCGGTACGGTGAATCGAACCCGAGCCCCTTGGATGAGAGCCAGGTGTCCTAGCCACTACACCACACAATGCCATCGATTGCGGAAAAAATGTTTATAAAGCACTTAGTGTACTAAAGAAAATATATTGTGCGCTCTCTAATGTTATACTTTTGCGTAGAGTTAAGTTATATGTGTAGTATATTTTTGAAAGGTCCCGCACATACGGTAATGGCAACTTCCGCAGGTCTCCGCCTTCGAGTTTGCTCGCCCGGAGTTCAAGCCCCATCTCCGGCCGTCTTCGTTTTTTTAACCGTGAATTCTGACGAAATTACGGACGTTACACAAAGTTACAGGGACAGACAGATGGACGGACGGACGGATAGACAACGAAATTATCATAATTGGAATTGAATTTTGTTGAATCACGGCTGAATAACCTATAATAAGACAATACCTACAATCAAATGTGGAGACCTGTAATTGGCCATCTATATTGTATCAATGTTTTCTATGCTTTTTTTTTGTGCTGTTGGTCTTCCATAAACATTAAATAAATAAATAAATATAAAAACCTATAGAATCAGACCGTTACAACACTATCCAATGTTTCCCACTCCTTGTATACACTCCGCAAAAATACCTCATTCTTTCTGGCACTCTTATTATAGTTTTAAACGTTAAATCCATTTTTTTTGCATGTCATCTAGTGAATAAGTAATAGTAAATAAGTGTAGCCAGTAAGTTGTTTTGTGTGGAGTGCCCTTGGAGTACTCACGAAACCGTGATATATAATAATAATCATTAAAGGTACTGATACACATGCTTATTAGTGGCACGTGAGCATGCGCAGTATTGAGCTTCTTTAGCTCTTGCTTATTAGTGGCATGTGTGTACGCACATTGCTAGTAATAAGCATGCTCAATAGTGGTATGCTCAAAAATCAACCGCCGGTTGATTTACGAGCATGCTAATGTCATTCACCATGAGAAGGGGTATCTTTTGATTATGTGTGAACAGGCTTGCTTATTATGAGCATGCTTATGTCATTATCGATTATCAATGCGATCTTCTCAGTCCGCGACAGATGAAACAAATATGGCGCGTTGGGGAGATGATAAAACATTACTTTTCGTGACTTATTATAGGAATCACGAATCTCTGTGGAATACTCTGTCACCGCTATGTAAAATTAATGTAGCAAGAAATAATGTTTACGAAACTTTATTTAAAGACATGAATGATTCAAATCTTACAATAAAAATTATAAAAACTAAATCAACAATATTTTGATTTATTGGTTCACTCGAATTTTCTATTTCAGTTTGCAGTTTCAACTTTGAACAAGAGCGTCTCTATTCTATGATAAGAGTATGCCAGTAATAAGCATGTGTGTTTGATTAAACCCAGGAACTGTTTTGATTTATTGGTTCACTTGAATTTTCTATTTCAGTTTGCAAAGTTTCAATTTTGAACTACAGTTCCTCACTATTTTATGACAAGAGCATGCCACTAATAAGCATGTGTGTTTGATTGTTAGCTTTGAGCATGCTTAAAATAAGCATGCTAATAATGAGCAAGTGTGTACAGTTGTTAGGGCACGCTAGTTTTGAGCATGCTAATTAATACAATAATAATAATTGGATCATCTGATCCAACTATTATTATTATTATTAATGGTTGGCCAGTATGTTAAATGATGATAGCCAACATGACAATATCAAGCCATGTATTCACTAGGGGACAAATTATCTCTCAACATCACGCGCGGCATAGAGTCTTCGTGACGTTGCAACGTCGCGCACAACATAGCGGGGCATTTCTACGTGCCGCGGAAACGTTGCCATACGCACGGTACTCGAGCGAGCTCACGGGGACATCGGGCTGCGCGTCAGTATCACGTGGTATGTGTGAATGCGCATGCGCTGTATCTATCAACTGACATTAATGTGGGGAAACGAAATTACTGTTCTCCAACTCATCGCCGTACAATTTTGTGGGACACTTCAAACCGTGAATATAAAAATAAAATTATGTGAGGGCCAACAGCGTTCCTTAATATTGTCTTGCTTGGCTATGGAAGGCCCGATTATTTTTAATTTCGAAGATCGCATAGAATATCCATCCTTCTTTCTCTTTGCAGTAAATAATTTCGCACCCACCACCTTAAAAATAAATAGATACGCATCTGTCATCCTAACCTCATCGGGCGACAAGTGTAAATAGATGTGCAGCTGTCATCATAACCTAATCTGGTGACATTTCAGCGACAAGTGATATGTGAGTCCCGGTGTGTACGCGTCAAATGACCGCGTCATTGTCCCCAAAACATGAGCGTAGATGTTGATGCGACATGCCGCGCGGAATGTTTCGCGATTTGTCGCCTAGTGAATACATGGCTTCAGTTGAACGGATAAGGCACCAGAAAAAGAAGAAGAAAGAAATAAACAATATCGAGCGTAGGAATGTGACGTGATTGTGTGTACGCTCCACCGAGAATTAATGGCCTCTCGAACCGTGTTCTGGAAGTTGGCAGCGCTGATCGCCCAGCGTTATCTTGACCAGCGCCAGCGGCCGGTCGATATTACACTCGGCTCCCCAACATGTAATGCATGTACCAGGACAACAGAATTTGGCAACGGTTCCGCCGATATGTAGCTGTCATCGTCAGTCGGCAAGATGGAGATGCGGGCGGGCTTATCTGGGGCTGGACGCTAACTGGACCAAAATATGACCGCAGCCATAATAGGGGAGAGGGCGTATAAAACGCCCCATCGTCAATTTTTTTTTTTAAAAAAGGAAATAAAATTTAAAAACTCCAATCAAATACACATCTCATTACCAACGACGGCATCTGTACTGGTTTATGCTAATAACTCACATGAAACGTTGAAAGATATGCTAACATATTACAGAGTTATTTGGAAAACATTAATAACCTCGTAGGACTATATTTCTGCCTTGATTACGAGTAGAAAATGTTCAAGCAACTATGACCAAGTATCAATAATTATGGAGACAAGCGACATTAAATTCTGCATTTTTTTTTCAATATTTCTGACTAATTTTTTGTAAAGCGTTGGACTATCATTACAGTAACTTATATCAAATATGAAAAATTTATTCCCTTTAATACAAGTCAAATAAAATAATAAGAACCTTCGAATCCCAATTGGAAAACATTCCAATTAGAATTATTTTTCAGTACGTCTTTTCTAATTGATTAATAAATTTGGTTTTAAAAAATTCACAGAACTTTGCTCTGAAATTGTAAGTTCACAATGAGAATGTGTTCTTTAATATGATAAATATATTTGCCTCCGTTATGTCCATTTTTTTGAACGAACACCGTCATTGGATAATGAATACTTGAACTCGAAAACTGGAACTGGAAAAATATATATTAAAAACTATGAACTTGGAAAATGAGCTGTGAAGAATGGTAGTCGGAAGGCAGATAATGAACATCAGATGACGTAATAAGCTATGATCAGCTCACAGCAATGGGCCACCGCTGTGACTAATGAATTCTGAGCGACCCGACGTCGCCAGCGTCTTGTATCTTGGCCAGAGACACAATATGTGGTGTTGATTTCTTGCGTTTTGATATAAAATAATTAAGGAGGTCAGAACGCAGAGTACAAAATAAAATGCGAAAAATCCGAGATCCAAAAAAGAATGTCGCAAAGTAGAGTGGACCAAAAGCATTTTTAAGCAGTTACCTCGATTCTTACTAGACGTTAGGAAAGGTGAGGTCTAGTTTGGGACCCACAAAGAATATAAAATCTTTTAAAAATGTACATTGTAGAGAAACCGACACAATGAAAACGCAATAACTTTTTCTTGTATAAGAAAGAGGTGTGATCAAAAAATACGAGGAATTTTCTTTTTTCCCAAAAAATATTTTAATTTATTCATTAATTATTATTAATTTTATCCCTTCAAAGTGGTCCCCATCAAGGGTTTTTCAATAGGAATGATATTATTTTTAAATGACAACATTTTTAAATCCTTTATATTAACTTCACCACAGGTCTTGATTTCTTGTGGAAAATCTTAAAGTGAAAATTAACACACTTCCCTAAATCCAATCGAGCTAAAATTTTGCACATCGACTTGATGTCGATGACAATGCATTATTACATGCATTTGGGGTAATAAATGCACCCACGCACACAAAAAAATGCAAATTCATCTGAGATATTCGGGCATGTACCTACTTTCTGGTACTATTCTAAAATTATTTAAATCATGGACACTTTAGAATTAATCTCTTTGTTAGGAAAGTATGCCAAGATTATTATTATTATCTATTGTATATTTTTTCTCTTTTTTTTATAACTTTTTGTCTTATATTATATAATTTGATCCTACCTTTCATATATTTTTTTTGTGAACTTTTATTTCTTTAATTTAGATTATTTTTTTAAAAATTATATTATAACTCCTTTTCTTATATTACATAATTTGATTCAACCAACCTATTGTATGCATATATTTGGATTTGGAAATTTTAATTACAGGGTTATCTGGAAAACATTAATAATCTCGCCGGACTATATTCCTGCCTTGATTATGAGTCGAAAATGGTCAAGCATCTGTGACCATAATATCAATAGTTATAGAGTTACGCAATATCAAGTTTTGCATTTTTTTTTCAATATTTTTGAATTATTATTTACAAAACGTTGAACTATCTTTACCGTAACTTATATCGATTACAGAAAATTCATTCGTTTCATTACAAGTTAAATAAAATTATAAAAACCCTGCAGTAATTCCAATCGGAATGTTTTCCAATTGCAATTGGAAGGCTTTTTTATTTTATTTGACGTGCATTAAAAGGAATGAATTTTTCATATTCGATGTAAGTTACTCTAATGATAGTCCAACGTTTTACAAAAAATAAGACAAAAATACTTTAAAAAAATGCAAGCTTAGAATCGCATATGTCTACAACTATTGATATTAGGTCATGGTTGCTTGAACATTTTCCGCTCATAATTAAATCAATAAGAATATATCCTGCGAGGTTATTAATATTTTCTAAATAACCCTGTATGTATACCCGTAAACACCAACACAACGAAACGGTGTGCGTCGTACGCACGGCTTGCGCATACTAACTAATTCGATCGTCTTTCTTAAATGGAAAGATCCATATTACCAATAGAAATAACTATGTCGTAAATTCGCCAATACCAATGATGCACCGATACGGTAACATCTCAAATTTCGTTGACATTATTTGCTGTATGAGCAAACCTGTATTGAAGAAATTATCAAATTAGAATGCTTTTGATTGATTGAAATTGATTTTTTTATGTGTTTTTAATGATTTTATTAAAGCACTTTTCTGACTAAATATTTTATTTTTGGCCATGCCAGTTTCAGCTTATTAGGACCATATTCAGACTGGAACAAATAAAATTATGACAATAGGACTTATACAGCCTGTGAAATTAAGCCGAGTATTTTTTGATGATACCTCGCACAACGTATCCGATTTCTCCTCCGATTGTGACGTCACAAAAGATGTGAACATAAAGTGCAAAGTATACTCTCCCGGGGCCATTTTCTCCCTTCCTTCCCTTCTAATAAGGGAGGCTTAGAAACTTTCGCACCATCACCCGAATCGATTGTTGCGCAATAAGGGACGAAGGTCTTTCCGGAGGCATTTTACATATTTACGCGTGGCAACACACGACAGTAAGGACACGTATGTAAGGCTAGCGGTCGACAGGAATGGCAGAACGGTACAAATTCCAAGCCAGATACTTAAAGCGTTTTGCAAACAGGGCATCATGTGACGCAGCACAAAAATACGAGAAAATTAAAAAAAAAAAATTCGAGTGTTTTTGAACTTCTTTGACTGAGAATATAAATCCCAATTACAATAATTTCAATGAATGTATATTATAGATATCACAGAGACGAAACTGTATTTATTATGGGAAAGTAGGTATAGAAGTCATTTGGGTGTACATAGGACTTATGACCTATCTTTATGGTTGGCTTAAGTGATCACTTTACACAATGTAACATTCGCCATTTCCACCCATGATAGAATATACCATGCTTATTCATTTTTTGGAAGTTGTATATATGTTCAAATTGTGTGGAAAGCTTTCACATGTGAGTTGTAAGCGTTACATATATACAACTTCCAAAAAATGAATAAGCATGGTATATTCTATCATGGGTGGAAATGGCGAATGTTACATTGTGTAAAGTGATCACTTAAGCCAACCATAAAGATAGGTCATAAGTCCTATGTACACCCAAATGACTTCTATACCTACTTTCCCATTATAAATACAGTTTCGTCTCTGTGATATCTATAATATACATTAATTGATTAATAATGTCTCTGTGACATAAATCCAGCACTGTTCTGAAAGATTTGAACAAACTCAAAATATTCTGAATACAATAATTTCGTTGTCTGACTGTCCATCCGTCCATCTGTCTGTCTGTCGCCGTAATTTCGTGTAACGACTGTAACTTTTTTAGAGTAAAATTTTATTTGGAATTTTTTTTGCCAAAATTTTATTTTATAAAAATTTGATATTTCATAAAAAAAATTCCCAATTATTTTTTTCAATTAAAAAAAAATACTATAAAGAATTTACGGACGTTACACGAGTTACGGGAACAGACAGACAGACGAACGGACGGACGGACAGACAACGAAATTATTATGATTGGGATAATACAAATAAATAATAATTTTAAAATGATTTACTAAATGTACTGGGTATATTTTACTTATTCAAAAGGAAAATTTCTAGGAATCAAAGCAATTGAGACTGCTAAAGCTAGAACGCATTCAAAAGAATGTGCGCAAAAAATAAGTGCGAAGTTTTTCTAGTAAGTAAGTAACCTTTTTTAAACTAAAAAATATATTTTTATTTGGAATACCATATTGAGGCTTGTAATACGGGCTTGCCAGGCAACTTTCTCCCGCTTTCTTCTTACCGGACAAAGCTAGGGTCTTTTTATTGTGGTCGACCTATATAGTCTTTAATATATTTTAATTCCTCCGTGGAAGCAATAGCCGATGATTAGTGGTTTGCCAAGTACATGTAGTTACTTGAAAATAACAGTGTACAAACAAAGGCATAATATTTTAGCCATGTCAAAGCGACCAGAAGTTTGGATATATTTTACATACAAATAAGAAATTTGAGAAATTAAATTCGTTATTGTTTTCAAAAATGACGGAGATGTTATTGAAAAGGTGGGCGAAATTAAATATTTGAAATCGAAATTATTATTTGTAATAATACAAGACTATAATAAATTACACCTCGCATAAACTATTACGCTACAGTGTTGTATTTAGCCAATGATTGAAACGTCAAGAAACCACAAGTGATGTAAAACAGGGCATGAATGAATGAAAATCATGTTAAAAAAAAAAATACAGCAGAATTGATGAAATGAAAAGAGCACTCGATTGGATGGAAATAATAAAAATACTTATTTATAATGTCCCTATATTTTAACGCAAATTTTTTAATAATGACAAAATATTTTTTGAACAAAATTGTCGTAAATAGTGATATACGTACATAATTATAAAACTAATGATAGGAATAGAATAAGATTTACCATATAAGAAAAACGATTATGTATAGAGAATTTTTTAATGTCCAGGGGTGTGGTGAGATTTATTTTTATTTTTTATTTTTAATTTAAAGACTATCGACAGGTCAGAATTACCCTAATGGATAATCATTTAGGACAAGGTGATTAGTACAGTTATATTTTACAGTAAAACATTAATACATTACACAATATAAGTATAGTACAATATGCGACTACAAGATGAACGAAGTTCACAATCTCCGCACGACATAACAGGCACGTAGGCTCCCAGGTCAACCAAGTCAAAAAATGTATACCCGCGTGTTTGTGCAATAAAATTTTTTTGTTTCCGAATTCCGTTTGATTTCCAAAGAGTTCGTCTTATACGCTCAATTTATTTTCCGTCAGGAGTGATACGATTTCTCTCTTAAACTGAGGTGGTGTCATGTGAAATATGTCGATGTTGGGGTTACATGACGTGACCTCGTTGTACTGGGTTAGCATTCTAGGTAGAGAAGAGAAATAACCTGTGCCGGAAAATATGAAGAATGTAAATAAGCTGAATGAATTTAAAAATAAATGCTACGTATATTACAAAAATTGTATAGTAAATTGTAAATTATAGGATGTATAGATTGTACATAAATGATAGATTGTAAGAGTATTGTAGTACGAGATGTAACCCGTCAAAAATGACGGAACATCGGTTCGCGCCCTAGTATATATTTTTAGTATCTTTTTGACAACATGCGTAGAGCCGTTTAATTTGCTTTTTTAGCCGTGAATTCGAACGAAATTACGGACGTCACACAATGAAATTAATATGTTTGATAGATTATGGGAAGAAAATAAAAATATATATTAATATTAAAATATAGAATGCAGAAAAAAAATTACACTGTAAAATTTAAAATATCGCTTAATGTACATTATGTAATATTACCTATCTTAGGAAATACAATGACAAATACAATTCAAAATTGAAATTTATAAAAAAAAATGTAAATATGTTTACTCTATAATTTATTTTATATAAATTTATTATAGATATATCGACGATTCCCATGTATACTGTCGAATCTACAAAATTCTTTTTCCGTTATACTCTCTTAAAACATTCAATTTAATCTATATTTTCGAACAAAGTTAAAAAAAAAAAAATTTCGTGTCAAACAAAGCATGCACTAAGACAAAGTAAACCATTTTTTAAGATTATCCGAAAATATAGAGTAAATCGGATGGTTTAAAATAGTAAAACGAAAATCAATTTTTTTACAGATTCGACAGTATATGTTAGGACAGTCGATATGCATGAATAATTATTAAAAACTATATATTTTGGTACTTCGGAAACTACTCGAGTATACTCGAGTATTTTAAGACTTAACTACTCGAGTAATCGATAACGTCCAGTGATTGGAGTCTCTACTCAGGGCAAAATGTCGCCGAATTCTCCGTCATCCGTCTCCGTCAAGAACAAAAAATATCTTTCACAGTGCGTGAAGGACGACCGCTGGGTCTTCAGACAGACGAAGGTATTCTAAGATGGCCGCGATTAAAGTAAATATTATAATGCGAGATTAATTTGCTAATCTATTCGCGCAGCTACGTGGCAAGTCGCCAGGGCGCGGTGGCCCAGCGGACCAAACAAGACCAAACAAGTGCCAGCCAGTTCTCGTTGTAACAATATAAATAGTACCTTCGATCCCTACCGACACCAGAGTCCTGTCGTCGGCACCTGTTAGCGCCCTCAGTTCTCTGGCCAGTCGAAAGATTGGTGGGACCAGCGTAAACGAAATGGTGTTGGAAATAAAAAAAAAGTAATCTATAAAACTTTTTATTATACTCCCTTTCTCATTTGTATTGTTTCCAATTTGATATTCCATCAACAGAATCCTCTCGCTTTAAGTTCAGATATACATATAGCAACATTTAACTCAAGATCGTTAAGAACACCTGAGAGACTACAAGAACTTGAAGGGGCCGTATCAGAAATAAAATGGGATATAATAGGAATTAGCGAAATGAGAAGATATGGGGAGACGATAGAAGACTACGGAAATTATATTTTATACCACATAGGCAATACGCCGGGGCAATACGGGGTGGACTTCTTAATTAAAAAGAGACTAGCGGATAAAATAATTGAAATGATAGGAGTCACAGAAAGAATAGCTATCGTAAAAAAAGGTCAATCATTCAAGCATATTCGCATACAGAATCAAATAAAAAAGAAGATAAAAAAGTAAAGACAAAAAAGTTCTGCCATGATTTGCAAACAACCATACAAAACACACACAAGCAAATCATTGTGATGGGAGATTTTAACGGCCAGATTGAAACGTGCGATAATGGAGAAGAATACACGATTGGCGAATATGGACACGGTAAAAGAAGTAAGAATAGAAGGAATGCGTATTTCATTACGCATTCGATTGTTGCGCTGTGTGTTCGATAATCCTGAAAATCAAGAATATATAATTTCCTTATACAGCGTCAGCATAGATTGTTTCACATTCCAATATAAAGGACCAACCCGCCGATGATTATGCCCATTGGAAGAACTACCGCTGTGCTGAACAATATCACTTAGGACTTAGGACATTTACCTGTTCCATATCTCTGAGAAAGTTTTCCTACATCTTTGATATGAATTATTTTATGTTAATGCTATCAACGTTTTACAGAAAATAAGTTAGAATATAGAAAAAAAAAATGCAAACTTTCATGTCGCTGATCTCCGCAACTGTCGGCACTTCACCCGAAGTGTAAATAATATTTTCTTTTCAATATTGAATGAACAAAACTCCCCCGAAGTTATTGTTCCTAGCTAGGAGACACCTGTACAAGAATGTTCGGATATGTTTCACTTAGTACATTACAGCTAATGCCCACAGTTATATTATCACTAACGATGAGCTCCGCATTTAAATAAAACACACGTTCTTAATTTAAAATTGTCTCTTAGTAATCATCATTTTGCTCCTTGGCTTTATTTTCGTGCGCCGTCTCAAAAATAAACAAAATTTTTAATTAATATAATATTTCTGGGACACCCGACGTATAAAAAGATTAAGATACAAATTGCCATGGACCGCGATAAGAGAGCTAAGAGTAGGAATGTGTACAGAGCACTTAGGCATTCTCGTACCTGCTATCTGCCGGATAAATCTCCCAACTAAGCCCTCCAGCCTTCGGAGAAGCTGATAGTCGTGAAGGAGAAGTCTTCATTTACTAATTTCAGATTTTTTAAAAAAAAAAATTCATTTCACGTCTCTGACACATTTTTAAAAAAAAAATCACCATTACGAGAGGATAAAACAATAAGAACTACACATAATCGAATTAATCCGAACATCCAAGCAGAACTTAGAAATAACTAAAGTATACCGGAAACTTCGAGAACTTATTATTTCTGTGCCTTATCAAGTCCCCCGAAGTTGGCGATCACTTGTGCGAAAATCTCCTTGTCCCGCGCTGCAAATATAGACTAGGTTGTGAAAAAATAGACTAAGTTATGCAGAAAGCATCCAACCCAAAAAACATGGAGCTGAGAAAACGGCTTCTAAAAATTTGTACCTACAAAAACCTAATACGTCGATATTTAATTTATTATTCATTCATTATTAATATTTAATTCATTATATATTTGTAGAGATGTTTTTTTATGTTTTTTTTTTAAAGTAATTATAAGGACAAAACTTTTATTTACGAGGATATGACGCGTGTAACAAGTTGGATTTTTTCTACAAAATTTCTAAACAGTTTACTCATATTTTAATTTTAATTTTTTTATTTATGGTTTTTGTGTTTAGTTTGTAGTATAGGTCTTGTCATATAAGCTTGCAATTGTTTCGTTGTGTTAAGTTTAGGGATACGCCCCTCTCGTATCCGTAAACTCAACACAACGAAACAATGCGCGTATTACGCACTGTACCCGCACTAGCTCAATTGTAAGCTTATACGTAAAAACCTATAGGTATTCCATGATTATTTTTAATGAAATTTAAAATAAATTAAATATTATTAAGTTCTGCAAGTTAAGCGTTATTTTAAATGTGACAGCTGTTTCGGCTTGTAAGACCATTATTTAAATTCAAAATTTGCAGCGAATGAAAACCATTTTCCGCTCGGTAATAACACGTTTACATATAGAAACCAAAGGTTTTACACCTATACTAGAATTAGAGTTTTATTGTTGCCTCTGAGGAAGATGAGTGTCTCCATTAAAAGCGTTTAAATTTAATTTATTTAATCATGAACTTCAAATCAAAAATCAAAAATGACGTACTTTTACTATAAATTTCGCCATTAATAGAGAAATATGCATTTTATTGCCTTTTATATCTCGTCACTATTAGCACCATCCGGTAGCATTATTGACGGACATTGTTACTTAGATAATCATGTATTTCGATGATTCGAAGAATTTTCGCAGACCAGACAGCGTCTCCATTCCAAATTCGAAATGCAGACTTACCCGACTCCCTGAAACCAGGAAGAAGAAACAGAGGAAAGATTAATTTCATATTCTATTTCTGACGTCAAGTCTATTCTCACGGCAGACACAAAAGAATTTGGTTATCCTTGCTAACATAAAAATACAATGTTATATTAGCCAGTTTTTGGGCCAATTAATAACCTCCCGACATTGGCAGACCGCTCCCGTGACGTCAGAGGAGCACACGCACACACACACGTGGCGGACACCTAGGTACGTGGTACATTGCACGGAAGTCTTTCGAAAAATCTAGCAGATATTAGAAAGAACTCGAAGTTAGTCGAAATCACGGGATTATACCGGAACATTCTCTGAGTGAACGAGAAATTTCTACAACGCGACCTGATATAAAGGGATGGGCGGGCGCGCGAAACACACATAAAATGCCATAAGCGCAGCGGTTAGCAATGTGGTCAGTGTGTGTGTTCCAACGACGGTAAATCAAGAAAGTACCTACCGGCAAACGAGAAGTTTTATAGAGCGAACCTGGGCGATTTAAGCAACGTGCATCAGTATACGAGACAAGTTATTCAGGAGTGATAATTAGTGCCAATTACAAAATTTAGTGTGTTAAGAACAGTGCTCCTATTAAATTCGTGTCCAGTGACTTTGAGTAATTAATATTAACATATTTTAATAGTTTTCATTTTGCTTGCTTCCTTTATCTGTTTCGAATTTGAATTCTAGATTGTTTATTTTAATTTTTTTATTTGTGTATTTCTATTTAATTCAAATATAAAACTTTGGTTGGACTGTGCCTGTCTCATTAGAAATATCTGTGTTGAGACAGGCATAGTTTACAAAAGTGTGTATTTATAAAACATAGTATATAGATATATGGTAAAATAATTATTTGTATTCGATAAGCATTGTATATTAACATAACATTTTATTGTGACAATTTGGACACAAACTATCGTTCAAATTCTAGCATACCTCGGATGCACAAACTTGGCAATGAACTACCTACATATGTCGACATTTTAAATCTATCTCTCTCAAAATTTAAAAAATCATTATATGATCATTTCTTTTCAAAATATTAAATTTTTATATAATGTCTTAAATTTTTTATATATACCTGGCTATTCAAATTTAATATTGCTATATTATCGGTGAGTAAAAATTTCTGAGATCACTACTTTACACTTTTTTGCATATATACTTTTTTTACATATATGTCTAACCTCATTATGTTTAAACTATGTATATATACTTTTTTACATTTATACCCTTTATTTTTCTTTTACATTTAATCGTTTGTTGTATTTTAATTATGTATAAACCTGCTACTTTACACTTTTTGCATATATACTTTTTTTACATATATCTCTAACCTCATTATGTCTAAACTATGTATATATATACTTTTTTTACATTTATACCCTTTATTTTCTTTTACATTTAATCGTTTGTTGTATTTTAATTATGTATAAACCTGCTACTTTACACTTTTTGCATATATACCTTTTTTTACATACATGTCTAACCTCATTATTTCTAAACTATGTATATATACTTTTTACATTTATACCCTTTATTTTTCTTTTACATTTAATCGTTTGTTGTATTTTAATTATGTATAAACCTGTTGTAAAAGGCTATTAAGCCGTGTAATTAATAATAAATAAATAATAAATAAATAAAATAAATAAATAAATAAATAACATAGTAAAGTGATTAAAGTAACATAAAATAAAATATATCATATATATGAGGTTGTAGTGTTTGTAGAGGTTGTAGTTTTATCTCTCCCCTTGTTTCGGATCCACTGTTTTATTTTGTATTTTATGTTAGGGTTATAAATTGTGGTTAGCCCGGATGGATTTAATTAATCAAGCATGCAATTAAGTAATTTGGGTCCAAAATAGTTATAGCTCCTTATTCCATATGTGGTATGTAACCTTGGGATTTATAGATTGAGTTTGTTTGACCGTGTGGTAATTATTGGTTGAGTTGGTTTAAACTGTGTATTTTTGTGTTTGTATGTGTATTTAAGAGTACTATTCGCATAAATTTGTTTTATATCGAATACATCGAATTTGTTGAATATTTCATCTGTCCTTGTTAAAATTGAGGTTTTGAGAATTACTTTTACAGCAATTTTTTGTGTTGCAATAATTGTATTGAGTGCACTCATAGTTGCTCCTCCCCAAGCAATTATGCCGTGATCTATAATTGATTGTCAGATTGCGAATATCATTTTTAGGAGTTTAATGCTAAGAAAATTTCTAATACTGCGCAAGAAAAAATGGCTTTTTTTATTTTGTTTGAGATGTGTTGTGTGCGAAGATTCCATTTGAGATGAGCATCGATTATAATACCTAAATATTTATTATGTTCAATGTAGGGACATGTTATTCTTAACTATGATTATTTTATTCCTTTTTTCGTACTTTATAGTTCTATCGTACTTTATAGATATTTTAGTCATGTCACTTTTTTGCGCTTTTATTTTATTCATCTTTACACCAAATTACATGCTCTCTTTTTATTCAATTTTTTTTTTACTTGTATTTCATCTTGCTACTTCTTTTATAGATCCATATGAAAGACGCTATTTTGATAAGAAATGTAAAATAACCGTTAGAATTTGAAATTGAATTTTTTTCTCGCGTGAGACTTTTATATTTTTTATTCTTGATTTCTAGTGTATATGTTCTTTCAAAATAAATATTGGATATCGATCTAAGGTGGTAAAATAATAAAAAAGCTATCTACCGTAGAACAGGTATATATTTACATGTTTCTAGCGAGGTAGGTACTGGCCGAAAGGCTTTCTACATTTTGTCATATATTTATATGTATTATGTATACGTATATATTAAGCAATTAAATGTCATTTGTCCAATAAACATTTATTTGGTTTTTTGGATTTATTGGAAATGAAATAAAACTTCAATTAACTTTATAAGTGTTCCATTTGCCTCCCACACCAATGATTCCTGACTGACTGACCTTTGAACTTAACAGCTACAGTATGCTGTCTGTAAGGTTAGGTTAGGGAGATCTTGATATCCCATCTCAGACGAGATGAGATCTCGCCGGCCGCGAGGAGGCTGGGCGGACCCGCTCGGCCGGACCAGATAATTGTGCGCGGCCCGTCAATGGCACCCGTGACGTCAGCGGCCGGCTGACCGTCACAGCCGTGATGTAACCGGCGGCGGTCACCGCGTTCGTTCCCGTTTCGTTTTTGAACGCCGCCGATGTTAATAATAATAATAATTAGCGCACGGGCGCCCACCGCACATTCTCCGAGGAGACTGCTCATCATTTGACCTGGAAAGTCCGCTGCCATGTAGCAACATATCAGGAGACAATTGAATATAAATTATTAACAAACTAAACCATGACCTTAATCAAATATCAATATGGCTGAAAATAATTAAATTGAAATTAAATATCAACAAAACAAAGTAATAAACATCGTCCGTCCGTTTATCGTAACTTCTTGTAACGTCCGTAATTTTTTTTTAAATATATTTTTTCAAATAAATAAATACTTATTCTTTAGGAACCGATATGTAAAAGTATCACCGTCATTTTTGACGGGTTACAGCTAGTAAATGATAAAAAAAGACCATGTGTGGTAACCACGTACTGCAATGGAATAGGTCTATGCAATCAATACAGCTCTGTTGATATATTTACGTTACGGACCCCCACTAAGGCAACTGCTCATCATTTGAACTAAAAAGTCCACTCGCCACATTGTAACGAGCTGGCATTCTCATTTTTTTATTTATGCACCCTTAGGGCTTTTACATGGAAGACACTTTTTATATATTTAAAAAAAGTAAAAGAAGATGGTGGGTGGTTACCACGCGCTGCAATAAAATAGGTTTAGGTAATCCATACAGCTCTGTTGATATATTTAATGCTCTAAGCGTACTGTCTGGGTGGACGCTTCAGCGGGGCGGGCGACCGGCGTTAATGGTCGAACACGTCAAACCATAGTATTATTTATACAAAATAATGGTTGTGGTGTGTAGTGATATTTACATCCTAGTGTAATGGTTATCCTGACGAAGAGATGGGTTACGCCTCGAAACCAGTAGACAAAAAAGTAATTTTTAGTGATTATCCACGGTTATTTGGAAAATATTAATAACCTCGCAGGAGTAAATTCCTGCCTTGATTATGAGTCGAAAATGGAGATATGCAACATCAAAGTTTGCATTTTTTTTTCAATATTTCTGACTTATGTTTTGTAAAACGTTGGACTAGCATTACAGTAACTTACATCGATTACGAAAAATTCATTCGTTGAAATACAAATTAAATAAAATGATAAAACCCTGAAAATTATACAATTGGAATGTTTTTTAATTGGAATTCGAATGTTTTTATTATTTTATCTGACTTGTATTAAAGGGAATGAATTTTTCATATTTGATATAAGTTACTGTAATGATAGTCCTAACATAAATAACATTTTGTTATCTCGTTTAACTGCTACTCCACGGAAATTCTTATTCACCCAACTATGGTTTCAATGGTCAATGGAATGTCTTAAGATCATCTTGAGGTCTACGACTTTTTCTTCTTCTTCTTCTTCTTCCTTGCACTGTCAAAACTCATTGCCTAAGTAGGCTGTTGGGGTCAGCTCTTCTCGTTCTCAGGCTGTATCTTCCTTGGTTCCAGGTGTCGCTTTCATGCAGGCCGTTTCTCTGCAGGATTTTGGAGCATCGAGTCATCCAGGACTTCTTTGGTCTTCCTCTGGATGACCATAGCTCTATAGACGTTGCTTACTTTACCGTATGGTTTGGGGGTCTTCTCTTAGTGCCCTGGTCCCTAGTGGTCTACGACTGAAGGAGATAAATAATGAGCACTGCGTGACGTCAGCCGCACGCCGCACCGATCAACAGCGTTTCGCTCCGACCTCTGTGCTTGCGTTGCATCGCATAAAAATTATCCGCGTGATCATTGCAACAGCTGTGTCTGAATACCTTCATCTTCCTAGCAAGCAAATCGACTTAAATTCTGATATATATACTAAATCATAGAAATTAATTAAAATGTCAGTACAGTTGATCAATACTGATGGGTGCCTCGTAATGTACGCCATGTTGCTGTGCACCCTATTGGTATTCAAAGTAATAAAATGACAGCAGTTTGTACCGCTCTGTGTGTGAGTGAGTGTGCACGAATGTGTGTAGATATGAGGTGTTTGTGTGTATGTCTGTGCCAAAGAAGAGTTATGCATTCCCCCCATAAGCTGGAACCCCGCCAGGAGGTGCACATTGCACAGAATATGTCTACATTGAATTACAAACATTCAATCGTTTGGCAAAAAGTAACGTCCACACGGGACAAAGGTAGATTTTTTAATTTTTAAAGTAACGCTATTTAAATTTAGAAATTATAATGGTAAATCTTCGTAAAACGGCATGATTTAAGAATTGATTAATAACTCTGATTTTTCAAAAGCAAGTATTCCCGATACAATTGAAGGCAGAGGTTACACATACTTATTCGGTTGTCCATTTAAGAAAGACAACCGAATTAGTATGTGTAAACCGTGCGTATGACAAACATTATTTCGTTGTGTTTATACCCGAAGAATGCCTAATCGCGAAAGAATATTTTGATATTGATAAGTAAACGTTTCCTAATTATTCAATATGCTCAAATATTTAGGATGCCTTTGGATTAGGTATTGAAATACAAATATTGAAATTCTTATTGTTGGAATAGAGGGCGTCCGCGAAAGACCTGGCACGATCAGATACAACAAGTGTTTGAGGATGGCCCCGTTAAAAGCCGCAACAACCGTAGAACTTGTATGAGAAGATGTATGAATGTGGCCGAAGCAAAGGTGGTGTGCCAGGATAGAAGAGTGTGGCGTTCAATCCTCTCTGCCTACCCCTGCGGGGAAACGGCGTGATGTTTAGTTAGTTAGTTCTTATTAGAATTTATTTATCACTGTAAGGATGAGAGACGTTTTGAAATATACAGGGTTATTTGGATAACATTAATAACCTCGCGGGACTATATTCCTGCCTTTATGAGTCGATAATGTTCAAACAGTCATGGAGTTATGCAATATCAAAGTTGGAATTTTTTTCCAATATTTCCGACTTATTACAAAACGTTGAATTATCATTACAGTAACTTATATCAATTACGAAAAATTAATTCGTTTCAACACAAGTTAAATAAAATGATAAAAACCCTGCAGAAATTGCAATTGGAATGTTTTAGAATTGGAATTGGAAGATTCGCGCTAAAATACGTTAACTTAAAAAATAATCTATTTCACAGTCATTTATTGACGGATTTCAACAATTTTTTAACAGTTTTGATCTGTATTTTAATTCCATTAAGTTAAATATAGTATTATCAAGATCACGAAACTTCTCCATTCCGCATACTCTTAGCCGCACATCCCTACATCTGTATACGACGCGATGGAATGTTTAAACTGCGAACACATTATTCGAATTTCAAATGAAAAGACTAATGGCACGACACCGACATCTGTTGGGTGTTGATTTTGTGAATTGATTTCTGCCCTGTTTTTATTGCCGCCTTGTCACTCCCGCCTTCCGGAACTTTTCCCGCTGTTTTCATTGTCCGCGCGCGGTCACGTCTCCTTATAGCCGACACTGAAGCCGGCAACCCGCGACATCTGCCGTTATGCAAAACGACATAGGCCCGAATTCGGAGTCAACACTAATTTTCATTACAAAATAACACTTTTAAGGCGTAATTTAACACTTTGACTGCTGAACGATTTTCTTTGACATCATCTTCGGTGCTAAAAATTTAGCCAATTCCTGTGAACGAACTTTATGTTCATTAGCGAAAGGAATGCAAAAAAAGCGAAAAAAAATTACCCAACTATACGACATATTGTCTAGCACCAACCCTCAGGTATAGATCGCCGATGAGCGTTTTCAGCATACAGCGAATGTTTTTGAGATGGCCTATAGGCGTTTTCAGCACTGGACGTGTTTTAACCTTCGAATCATCTAAGTATTGACTGTGAATTCGAGGCATAGACTAAGAGCCGGCGACCGCCAGACTTACGTCGTATCAAACCTGAAATATTTTCTATACATGTACACAGGAGTAGTAAACAAGATTAGAATATTATGACATGTGAGTTCGGGGGATTTTGGCTGATAGCAGGTAATATAGTTACAAAAAATAGTAATTAAAAAGTAATTAACGTAATTAATACTGTCACGAAATAGTTCATCAATTTGTTTGTGTGTTTGTATATTTTTAATTTGATTGTAAAATAACACATTTTTACAACTAGTAATTAAAACATAAATTAACGTAACACTTCAACATAAATAATGACCGAAAGTTACGCGTGCGAAGCCGCGGGCGCAGCTAGTTTGCAATAGAGTCGGACATTCCGCGGTTCGTCCGGGAATTTCGGGATTCGCCAGCAGCGTCGGGTGCGCGAATCCGCTGGCCGCTATTTGCGTCGCCGGCCAGACAGGAGTGCGGACAGTGCCGGATCGTATCCCGACAGAACCAGTTTCCTCCGAGACGGGATCAGTATAGCCCGACCCGCTGGACGCGACACGCCGGTGTGCCATGCTACTAATCGCCAAATATTCCCACAAAATTCCGGCGTCTATGTGGTCCAACGAAACGGAAAATGCCGAGTCGGAATTTGCAAAACAGTTAATAGAATATGACCATACATTTAATATTAATACAAGTTTAAAAAATGTTCATACTAGTCATAATGCCTCACAGATAAATAACCTATAAATAATTGAAATTAGGTAAAGTGTCAATATTAATTCAAATATAAAAAAGTAATTCATAAAAATCAAGTTTTTACAATACTCCCATTTTCGGGTTTCGTGTCTACCATACGCGTCGGAATCTCCGTATAAGTTGTATGAAAAAACCATTAAAAATTTGAAAAGTCCAAAAATTTATTAATTTTTTTAACGAAAATTTGTTAGATCATTTTTATCGTCGCCACGAGTCTGCGTGCAAAGTTTCAGCTCGATTGGATCACAGGAAAAGGGTTAAAAATCGATCCAAAGTTTTTTCGTCAAGCAAGCAGACGCCACGTGTTAATATAAAGGGAGTAATGAATACACAAAAAATTTGTGCACAACCCACTATTGCATATATTTCCACTTAAGTATCCATCCCCTTCCAATGAAATTTCCTAATTAACACCTAATAAATACGCGCCAAATTATAACAATCTTGCTATTTTAAGAATAAGGCGAAATAACAGGATAAGCACTAATTATTTAGAACCGGTCCACATTACCCAACACTCAAAAAATACCCGCCAAATTATAAAACTAACTAACTAACTAACTAACCATCACGCCGTTTCCCCGCAGGGGTAGGCAGAGAGGATTGAAAGCCACACTCTTCTATCCTGGCACACCTTTTGCTTCGGCCACATTCATATATCTTCTCATACAAGTTCTACGGTTGTTGCGGCTTTTAACGGGGCCATCCTCAAACACTTGTTGTATCTGATCGTGCCAGGTCCTTCGCGGCCGCCCTCTATTTCTGTTGCCTTCAACACTCGCCTCATATATTTTCTTCACCATCCTTTCCTCGTTCATACGTTCCACATGACCAAACCATCTCAGCACTCCTTTCTTTATTCTATCTACTACACTGCAGCCAGCATTACATTCACGTCTAATTTGTTCATTCCTTACTCAACTAAAGATTTTCCACACAAGCGTCTTAGTGACCGCATTTCTACCGCATTCAGTCTACTTTCATTCCTCTTTTGCCAATTCCAGGCTTCACTTCCATACATTAGGGTTGGCACTAGAACGCCATTATGTACCGCTAGTCTTGCTACCTTTGACAGATTCTTATTGGCCATAATTACATTTAGGGCACCATTAACTCTATTTGCCGCAGTCACTCTCCTTTCGATATCATTCTAAGCCTTGCCGTCTCTACTAAACATACTTCCCAAATACACAAACTCGTTCACCTGTATAACAATATTGCTATTTTAAGAACAAGGCGAAAAAGCACTAACAGAAGAAGACAGCTGAATTATTAATGCAGTTATGATTTTTTCTCTAAATCGTTATCATTTTTGCAACTAGCAACAAAATACTCGAATCAATTTTGCCGTCATCTTGTATTACGTAAAATACGGCATAGTCTAGAGAGAATCCACTTGATGTAAAGCTGTCGCCTATCTAAGATCTTCTGAAGGGAGTAATAGTTAGGGGGGTGGACGAATACCTCAACTGGCATCTTCGGCGACCCCCGGTGTAAGTTTATGACCTTTCCAGAGTGGATCAAGTATGATTTGAGAGCACCCCCCCAGCCTATTATTTCACAAGCAGTTGCCGAAGTGGTCGGGCGTAACGTGTCTGTTTGAGTAAAATGCAAAGCAGAGAGTTCTGTCATTTAATATAACTAGCAGAAAACAGTCTTGGCCGCAGTACTTGTTTCTTAATGTTTTGTTCATAGAGAAGAAGAAAAATAACCATATATAATTACATTAATAACGGCGACATCGATATACTGTTTCATGGGAATGATGAATTTCAACTATAGATGGCGATAGCGTAAGTTTGTATTGAATAAAGTGAAGCGAGGAACACAAATACAAATTACACAATTTTCCAAATTTGGGTACATACATATGTGGCGCTTGGTGAAGGTTGCATTGTGTAAAGTGATCACTTAAGCCAGCCAACGATACGTTGTAAGCCGTGTGAAACACTTTCATACCTACTTTTCCATATGAATAGCTTCGCCTCAATAAGACTTCTATAATATATATATTTTTTTAAATCTCTTTTAATATGAAGGAAAGTAATACATGTCAAGCACAATATATAATTAGTAAGAAGAATATAGGACAATAATATAAAAAAAACAATATAAAGCAACGAGAGTTAAAACAAAAAAAGTAAGTTTAAACAAGTTATTAATATTAATTTTTTAAAGAAAAACAAGATAATAAAACCGTGTTTATCTTTTAAAAAATAAATATTGAGGAGATGGTTAAATATACATACCCTTAATGGTGAATACTGAATTAGAGGGATGATAGATTATGATTGGCGACTCACCTGAAACAAATTAAACATAATACATTAGACAAAGCATAGTAGGTTTAAGTATAATAATAATAGAACTCCTCCAGATATACATCGACTGATAATAATAGCACATAACTCCGTTATTTTGAAACATTAACAATGTTAACCAAAGTATGCCGTAAACAATGATACTAAAACCAATTTTATACGTGCAATAGTTACAATTAGTCAAGCAATTAATAAAAACTTATGTGTGGAGTATTTTGCTGTACGGATGTGAGACATGGTGCATTGGCGACAGAGAAAAAAAACGATTAGAAGCCTTCGAGATGTGGACCTACAGACGTGCCCTAGGAATTTCCCGGAGAGACCACATTACGAATGAAGAGGTTCTCAGCAGGATCGATGAAACCAGGCACGTGATGAATACCATCTCGAAAAGATGTGCAAAATGGATGGGGCATATTTTACGCCATGAAAATCTGCACAAAACTACACTGGAGGGAATGGTAGAGGGAAAAATTGCCAGAGAGCGCCTCGCCGTGAATATCTTGAGCAAGTGTGCCAAGATATGAGTTGTGCCTCCTACACAGAGCTGAAGAGGATCGCCGGAGACCGAGCAGAATGGAGAAGGAGATGTGCTTTGCTGCAAACCAATCCCACGGATTGAAACCCAGGAAGGAAGTTACCTAATTTATTTTTTTTAAATTTGGAAGTAAATTCTGATAAGTCAAGGCGGCTTGCAACCCCTAACAATAAGCCCAATTCTGAAGAAAATAAATTATTAAATTTATTTGTTAAATGTACAAACTTAAGAGTGTATTCAATATAATATAATTAATACACATTTATATTACACGCTTACCCACTTTTAAATGAGAATTTATTCTCGTGTTTAAAAGTGGGGGCATTGTCATATATGTATATATCTATTATTAATGAAATCGTGTAAGACATAATTAAGAAGGTATTGTAATAACATTTAAAAGTATGTATAAATTATTTTTGACAAGATTTTTTCATTGCGTTATTGTGATGGTTTTTTGTAGAAGATTTTTCAATTTAGTCTTGAATTTTCTACAATTTTTTCCATCTTCATTTCATTGGGAAGAGAATTAAAGAACTGCACAGCCCAACACCATTTCTCCTTGATAGGAGAAATGGTGTTGGGCTGTGCTAGTATTACATTTAGGTATCAAAATATTTCCAGCTGATCTCGGTCTATTACTAAAACATCCAATTGTTCTATTATTGATATACATTTTGTGAATTTTAATGAATGAAATATGAATGTATGCTAGCAACAGCACAATTCAAGAATTTTACCAATCCTGACTATGTTTGTTATAATGCGCGGCAAGCGAGCGGATAAAAAATATTAATTTATTCTCCCGGCATTTCAAAAGCCCAATCGACAGCGTGACAGCCCTGTCCGGGAGCGGCCACCATTTTGAATCTGAACTGTCAAACGCCACCCCGTCAATGTGAACGGTTTAACCGATAATAATTTATGCGCGGCCGGAAGCGCCTCCAAACCCCCTGACACTAATCGCATCGGACGCGCTATCGAGGACCTCGCAATTTCACACAAATTTGAAGGCTCTAAAGAGGTTCAAGTATATCACAGAGGGAGTGGCCACGTACGACTAAAACCCTTTTAAAATCATCCCTTTACTTTTATCTGACACTTTTTTGTATGTCGCACTAGTTACACTTAATTTTATTTACATTAGTGTCACGTGTCGTGGCCGCGGGAGGAATTAATGAAAACGCTGGAATTACAGGATTTATTAATTACTGATTAACTAATTAATCAAACGTACAGTCACCTAGCACTATTTGACTAACGCTATTATTTGAAGTAAACTATTCGGTAATAGACACTTAATAATCTCTTTATTCACTATTCACTAGAACATTCCATCCACGTAAGAATTTTCCAGAGTATTCGCTGTCGAATTACCGCTCGCTTGGCGGCCCTGGCCTTCGCAACTCTCGGCCATCTTCGCTTCAGTATCGTTGTCCAATACGCTCGAAAACAACTCCAACTTTACTCCCGCGCGCGGTCCTATCTATATCTGCTAATGCTGACATAGAGCCTTCCACGCATTTCCAGTGTTTACGAGAATTTTCTCGTGGCTTCCAGGCTTTTATGGATGTTTTTCGATGCTTCCCCTAAGCTGTAGATTAGGCCAGGCCGTTCTGGAATCTTCGGTAGTGTTGGGATCATTTCAAACAACTGTCACTTGACATGAGTGCGTGTTTCTTTTTAGCCTCGTTACACTAGTTTAGCACAAACAGAGGCATGACATGCCCATACATGATGGCATAACATAATGTCATCCAAATCAGTGATTTTCAACCTATGGCTCGCGACATCCAAGGGGATCTTTAAGACACTCAGGGGGTCGCGTTCGCGAGCCAGGTAAAAGTAAAAATCGAGGGTTGTGGGTCATGTAGGTCATATACTGCAATGAAAGTACATTGTCAGTGAGAAGGCTGTGCCTGTTTATTTTTTAATAAATTGTTAAATCGTTGTTGTATTTTTGAGGCTTTAACAATCACATCATTTTCTAATTGAAGCCTATTTCTCTTCTTTATTTATATATTTATCATTGAAGAGAATATTAGTTCACATAGGTAAGAAGGGGCGAATGACCCCAATCATTTAAAAGCTTCTCTTCACCCAGAAGATGTCAATCGTTTGCGAATTGAGTTCCAAATAAGTATGCCGTCAGCAGCTAAATCTGCAAGACTTTTTTTCATTTTCATGGATGACATATCGGCCAGTTGTACTGACATATCTATAAAAGGATTTTGTACCCATCTTTGCCCTGTTGTCGTCATTTGGTTGCTCAAGCGCGTTGATGACGTCATTTGGTTAGCCGCAGATATTTCCGACACTAGTAGTAGTAGTCTCAATTGAAAGAAAATTAAACACGTCGTTTTTTAATTCAATTGCAATAAAATGTTTGGTTATGAATTTCGATTTGCAGTTTAAAAATGTTTTTTGTGTTTATGTCTGTATTGCTCTGCGAATGAAGAATATTGTATGTTCTAAAGAGAAGTATCCGATATTTGCATTAAAATAAAATTATATATATTGCGTATCGAGGTGATTCTAACGGGAAATGTTTTTTAATTTCGCAAAGAACAATTTGTACATCATGGTAACCATTTATAATTTTACATAGGATCATTTAATCAGCGATTATTCCTCTATTATATAAAGACAGTGGATGAAAGTGAATTAATCTGTCTCGATATGATTAAAATCAATTTCTGATATCTTCTCTATAAACTAATATTCTAGTAATTCATTTTTTGATGGATTCTATCATTTTTATATACTTATCATAGCCCATATCGAAATATTTAAAAGATTTTAAATAATCAACTCACAACCACGCCGTTTCTCCGGGGAGGAAGATAGAGAGAATGAAGCGGCACACTCTTCATTATTGCCTCATCTACATTCATGTATCTTCGTATGCAAGCTAATCTAAGTTAAGCTGGTCTTATAAAATCTTCCGCCGCCCTCTCTTTCTGACGCCTTCAACACTTGGCTAAAATCACTTTAAATTCTTTCCAAATTTTTAATTCATTACTATATTACAAATGGATTTGCCATACACATCTTATTTCCACTGCTTTCAGTTTACTTTCGTTTTCATACATCAATATTGGTACCAGAATTCCATTGCTTAACGCTAGTCTTTCCGCGGTTGACATGTTCCCATTAGAAATTAATGCATTCAAAGCACCGTTCACCATATTCCCTGCAGTCATCCTCCTCTCGATATCTTTCTCGGCCTTCCCTTTTCTATCAAATACACTACCCAAGTACCCAAACTCATCTATTTGTTCTATACATTCATTTCCCCCTAGTATTTCACGCATTATCACAAGTCGAAAGTTCAGGAATTCGAAGAGGAAAGATTTTTATTGTTTTGTGTGCGTATTTTTCTTTATTCATCATTAGCGTCCTCACTCGTTTTCTATTCATCCAGATTACCATCGACATAAATTTAAAAAAAATAACAGTCTATTGATTTTTCCTAAATTTTGGTAATTTTTTGGTCCTTCGAGCCGCATATTCCGTATTTCTGTTCCATTTTAAATTAGTTTTTGAAAAGTGGAATCCCTAAGCGTGAAGCGCGAGGGTGGTCAAGGGCCGAGGAGTTCAGCCCTCGCGAATAATCGCGGAATGTTCCCGCGATATGACGTCAGTAATCAATACGGACGCAAATACAACCTCGGCTGGACGTAGTTTCTTTGTAAAAACAACGTCATGTCTTGAAAAATAGAATAGCACCACGTATATAACAATTTTTTAATTATTTCTATTTTTCATCATCATCATCACATTCATCCCCTTGTTCTAGTAGAGTCGGAGCCCCAAAGACTGGACAAGGTGCTTCTATTTTTGAAACAGAAATAATTGAATACTGAAAATGGATAAGGCACTAAGTGCCAGAATGTTTATTTTAAGATACAAGTTAAAAAGCAAATAGTCTTTTTCGCTCTTTATGAGCTATTTTACACACCTTTTCATTAATTTATAAGTGTACAAATAATTTTCCGTCATTTTTCATCGAAAATTGGGCATCTATTGTGAAAGAACGGAACCTATTCTTTTATTCGAAGTATTGTCCATCGCTTGCCACTACTTTCTTCCATCTTTCTGGCAGCATGCGGATACCGCGTCGGAAGAATGCTTCATCTTTTAAGGCTATCCACGAATCGACCCAATTTTTGGTATCTTCATATGATGTGAAGTGTTGCTCAGACAGGCCACGCGCCATCGATCGAAACAAGTAGAAATCAGAAGGAGCACTGTCTGGTGAATACGGCGGGTGGGGTAAAACTTTCCAATTGAGTGTTTCCGAATAGGTTTTGAATGGCGCCGTAACATGTGGACGAGCATTATCATGCAGGAGTATAATTTTGTCCTGTCTGGAGTAGTAGTCGGCGCGCTTTTTCCTCGAGTGCTCGACTCAATTTCATCAATTGTGTTCGGTAGACAGCCCCAGTAATGATTTTATTCGTCTTCGTACGCTTTCGGTCTTCCGCTACGTCCTTTGTCTTCGATGTCAAATTCACCGTTCTTAAACTTTGACACCACTCGCGACAACTTCTCTCGCTTAAGGCAGCCTTACCATATGCTTCTACAAGCAATCGATGCACCTCAGCTGCAGATTTCTTCAAATTGACGAAATAAATTAAAAGGTCCCGCAAATGACGGTTATTCGGCTCAAAGCTCGACGTTTCCGCACAAAAAAGAATATATTACACTGATAAAAAATCAGTAATATAACGGTTATGTTGTTGACAGATGTCCAACCTTAGGACAATGACGTTTTACATCTGACAATTTTTACCATAACTTACTGGTGGCACCAACTTTTGTCAAACGGCGGAAACTTATTTGTAAACCTAATATTTTCAACACTACTATACGCCGGTACCTCACGTGAGTTAGTTATTTGAATACTAAAAAAGTAACCCATAAAAACCAAGTTTTTATCACACTCCCTTTCTTTGTAAAATATAACAACAATTAAAGACGAATTAAAACATATAATATAACACTAAACTTACAGTAGTTTAATATATTTCTAAAATGTCAGATGTTTTCAGCTTTGATAAGACACTTCATGTTTTGAAGATTAAATTCTAAAAACATTTGTCAGTCAATTTAGATTTTCGACATTCGTAGTGAAGTACCTATTATGTATACCGACGGAGTAATTCAAATTTAGAAAATATTCCGCGACGTTATCGGGCCGCCGTTGCTAATCAAACTTTTCTAATGATTCCAATTTGAAAAAACCAATAAAATTTCTAAAAATCCGAAATTATACTATAATTCTTAATTTTTTTAACAAAAATTTGATAGATCTTCTTGATCGTCGCCACGAGTCTACTTGCCAAGTTTCAGCTCGATTGGATCACGGGAAAAGGGTCAAAAATCGATCCAAAGTTTTTTTTGACGGCAAGCCGGCAAGCAAGCAAGCAGACGCCACGAGTTAATATAAAGGGAGTAAAAACTATAAAATACTCATGTCGTTTAGTGCCTTATTTATAAAAATAAAATGACGCGGTATCTAATTCTTATGCGATATGCATCCTATACAACTAGGAAATTAACACAGATAGGACTTCAGTGCAGTGTTTAATGTATTGGCGAAGGCATATACACGGGGTGAAACGGAGCTAGTCCACAATACTTTACAGGTCGATTCCTGCCTTGATTATGAGTCGAAAATGTTCAAACAACCATGGCCTAATATCAATAATAGTATCGCAAAAAGATAAGTAATAAGTTATTTAAAATATGACAAGAATTGTTTCAACCGAACTATTTATTTAATGTTGTTAAATTGTTGGAGCGTGTTGACGTCTGTGTGAGTGTATAAAAACACACACAAACAAAGCCACGGTGATTGGGCACTTTTGCTAAAATATATCATCGTACCCACCCTGTCGCCGTTGGTGGAAATTACTATTTAACCGCACTGTGTATATATTTTGGAGTGTTGCAGAAGCGTAGCAGGGCAAGTCATAAAAAAATATTATTTTTTTAAGTAAGGTTAATATTATGGCAAGCTTTATCATGAAATATCTTTATCACGCTTTAGACATACAAACAGGCGGACTTTAGATAGAGATAGGTTACAACAATAATACAAATACAATAACAATTATAAATGTATGACATATCGATTACGAAAAATTCATTCGTTTCAATACAAATTAAATAAAATGATAAAAACCGTGCTGAAATTCCAATTGCAACATTTTCCAAATGGAGTTGGAAGGTTTTTA
Source organism: Agrypnia vestita (assembly GCA_016648135.1). Lineage (NCBI taxonomy): Eukaryota > Metazoa > Arthropoda > Insecta > Trichoptera > Phryganeidae > Agrypnia > Agrypnia vestita. The sequence goes on along the minus strand of JADDOH010023212.1, from coordinate 22,499 downwards.
TTATTTTATTTGACTTGTATTAAAGGGAATGAATTTTTCATATTCGATATAAGTTACTGTAATGATAGTCCAAAGTTTCACAAAAAATAAGTCAGAAATATTGAAAAAAAATGCAAAATTTGATGTCGCATATCTCCATAACTTTTCATATTTGATCATGGTTGCTTGAAAAATTTCGAATCGTAATTGAAGCAGGAGTATAGTCCTGCGAGGTTATTAATGTTTTCCGAATAACCCTGTATACACTTGTCAACTGGTTTCGGTTGGTCTCTTCAGGAAAAGACATAATAGTCTATATATTATAACAGATTGTTAGTTAAATTAGTATAAACCACTACCAGATTTTATTAGGTCTACCGGTTTCGAGACGTACCCGTCTCTTTGTCAGGACCAACACTACACAAGTATGTTCGCAACACTATACACCACAACCACAGTATTGTTAACTTTTTACCAATATTTATCACATGCGTGTTAATCTTGTCAGAGTCAAGCATGCACTAACTAGCTTACAGAACAATCAGGAATCTAACGGGAGAGAGAGAGAGTAAGAGTGAAAAAAATACATACATATATTATACTTGTCCTGAAGAAGGTTGAGACGAACTGTAACTAGTTGACAAATGTACATATATTTTTATATAACTAAGTATTTTAATTCAATATAATGTCCATAAAGTGTCTTATTGCTTTGAAAAAAAATGAAAATATGTCAGTTTTGATGCTATAACGTAAGTCTGGCGGTCGCGGGCTTCTACTCTACAACTTGGACCGCTATCCACCAAAACCTCTCGAGCCGATACGATGTTGGAACGACTTCCAGTGACGCGCAGAAATATCCGTGGTTAAACTTGCTTTTCAGGAAATATGAATCGATAATGAAAATAAAAAATTTGAGTAATTATTTTTTGGCCGCTAATGTAACGAGCGCCGTCGATCAAGGTCTCACATTACAATGAAAGCAGGGGTTTGCTAAGGGCGGTTTTCAGCGTTCGCCAAACCGGTGCCTTGGGCGGTGCAATATGGTGAATCTCGCGTCACACAATGATTTCACTTTTATTTATTTACCCTAAGAACATGCAGCCCTGAAAAATACCGTAAATATTTAGGCAAGGTTTGTATGTTCGTAAGTGGAAAAGCATTTGTGTGCAGATATTTATTTCTCACCGGAGAGAAGCTCCGGGAGCAAGTGAGAGTAACATCATTAAAATCAAAATGACTACGCGTTTGACTTTAATGCAGGGTTAAAAATATTATATACAGGTTACAAGGATTCATAATAGATAAATAAATATTTGAAATTAGAAAAAGTGTTGACATTAAGTCTAATGTGATTAATTATCAGACAAAATTTGAAAACAATACTCTGTTGAGAATTTTCCTACTTAACCATTTTCCTCCTAATGACTGGAATTACCCAATTAACTCTTCTACCCCCCTCCTCTCTTCCAACTCTTTTTCTTAACTCCTATTAATGTTAATCTATATTTTAACTTTAGTATATAACTCATCGCGAAGAAGAGGACATTGATATATAATACAAATATAAAATTCAAGCTTAATTTCCCTGCATTTTTTTATTGATATATTTAACGCCCTTTAGGGCTTGAATTTAATTTTGTATTAGTAGTATTATGTATAGGTAAAATTATTATGTATTACACAAGAAGGCTTATTAAACCTCACCAAACAACCGACCACGAGACCACGAATATAAATAGAATAACTCTCTACAAACGACTCCTTGATATTTTAACTTTATTTCATTAAGTTTCAATAGAAAAAGTTAAGTTATCTTTAAAATAATGTAAAGTGACGATAGTCTTCGGAGAAATTACGCACGATCGGAATCCCTCGTTATATGTCAAAGAGATTATCTACAAACATTATCTGCAAACATATAATTATTTACATACGTCTGGGCCAGTCTAGAAGCAACGGGAACATTCTCGTAAACACTAGAAATTATAATAAAAATTGATAATTTTTATATCGCCATTTTCGTAAAAAAAATCACCTCAAGAGCGCTTTACATTGTTTAGTCCTACACTAGTATTTAATTTAATGGAAAGAATTTTTCAAGAAGGTGCGTTTTAAGTTTTTTTTAAACACTTTTTCTGATGCACTTTTCCGTAATATGGAGGTTCCACGCCTTTGGTCTTGCTAACGCAAATGCCCGTTCACTAAACTTAAGTCTTCTGGTGGTGGATAGTCGGTTCTACAACCCTCAGAGTTTGACTTCTACTATTTAAGTCGCCTGGGATGCAGAGCTCTTGAAGATACAGAGGCGACATATTATGTGTCGCCTTGTACATCAACCAACACAACTTAAACTCGACTCTTTGAGGAAAACGAAGTTAATGTAGTTCACGAAAAAGGGATGTTATGTACAGAATAACCTCGGAGGTTCGAAATACCAACGTGTTCCGTACAAAAGGCGGAACCAGTGCCGCGGCGGATTATGTTTTGTTTTGACCTTTAACCGACGCGATTCACCAGCGACCACAGTCTTAACAATGCGCAAATTAATTGAAGCGGAATATTGAGCGAAATACCTACTCACGTGCGATAGTTGAACGGGATTTTCTGGAAAGTGTAACAAGCGATAATAAAGTGATTAAATGCGAAATAGTGTGAATTAAATAATAGTGCTTAAATTTAATTTGTGTCCAATGACTTAAATTATTGACATACGATAGATTTTTAACATTTCTCATAGAAATTTTACACGTACATAAATTAATACCGGATGAGCACTAGGTAAAGAAGAAGACAAGATATTTTGTTTTTTAACAGCGGGACCTTTCGCAGTAAACACAAGCAGAAAACATCCCGCGCTCTCGGCCGATTTCGCAAATATCACAATTGTCTGAAAGGTCCCATCCTTGGCATTTCAGCAAATTGTGATATTATTTCCCCGGGCCAGCGCCGGTCGGGATGGAGCGCGGGCGTGATATTTAATCTGCGACTCGTTCGCTGCTGCTGAACTTTACGATAGCCCGTCGGATGTGGTCGGCGGCACCCTGGAAGGTATTAGCGGCGATTTCTAGCGCGGTTCCGGGAATCGCTTCCGCCAGCACGCGGGACTATTCGACACCGGACTAATCGAGAAAGTAAACGATAATTGGTCCCAAAAAATGACACCGACACCGCCGTGTGTATTCGTGAAAAACCGAAGTATAACAATGTATACTTGTGCCTACTATAAAACATTTTAAAGAGAGGTCCGATGGATCTCTCGCTCGCATTTATTGCGCCTTGCGAAGCGGTGTTAGTGGGTAGAATATTTTTATGTTAGTATCGACAATCGAGTATGGCCAATAAGAATCTGTCAAAGGAAGCAAGATAGCGGTAGACAATGGCGTTCCAGTGCCAACCCTAATGTATGGAAGTGAAGCCTGGAATCGGCAAAAGAGGAATGAAAGTAGACTGAATGCGGTAGAAATGCGGTCACTAAGATTCTTGTGTGAAAAATCCTTGGTCGATAGAGTAAGGAATGAACAAATTAGACGTGAATGCAATGCTGGCTGTAGTGTGGTAGATACAATAAAGAAAGGAGTGCTGAGATGGTTTGGTCATGTGGAACGTATGAACGAGGAAAGAATGGTTAAGAAAATATATGAGGCGAGTGTTGAAGGCAACAGAGATAGAGGACGTCCGCGAAAGACCTGGCACTGTCAGATATAACAAGTATTTGAGGATGGCCCCGTTAAAAGTCGCAACAACCGTAGAACTTGTATGAGAAGATGTATGAATGTGGCCGAGCAAAAGTGGTGTGCCAGGATAGAAGAGTGTGGCGTTCAATCCTCTCTGCCTACCCCTGCGGGGAAACGGCGTGATCGTTAGTTAGTTAGTTTAGTATCGACATGTTTCTTTTTCCATGTATTTTTTCAAAAATTTTCGATTTATGAGATCCGGCTTTTCATTTATTCTTCTTCTAACCCTTATCTTATTGAGTCGCGGTCCCTGCACCGCATAGGAGGTTCCAACTTTTTCAATCTTGGGCTTCACGTCAGCCCTATTTAGTTGCAACCTTGCTTCGCGGCAGTCCTCCAACTGTTTCCGCCAGCTCCTCCTGGGACGGCCCCTTGGTCTTCAGCCTCCTGGTCTTGCCTGGAATATCCGATTTGGAAAAAAAATAAGGGTTCAACTTCGAGACATTCTCTCGAGTATTTCTGATTCTGTCCCTTCTGGTAACTCCTACTATTCCTCGTTGAAATCACATCTCGGCGGCCTTGAGCGAATATTTATTTATAATTTATTTCTTTATCTCTATTTTTTCTAATATCTTTGCAACTGTGAGATATTCACGGCTTTCTTAAAGAGAAGAAATGGTGCGTTTTAAAACACCAACACCGAAACTGTCGATATCAATATATATATATATATATATATTGAATTGTATCGAAAGAAAGAAAAAGAAAGAATGAAAAAACGATATTGTATTGAATGATTACTAGTATTTTTCAAACTGGACTTAAATAATTGATTTGTAGTTGTTTTGATTGTTGGTTGAGATAACTAACTGTTGTGTAACATTTTATTATATTATGACTTTCTAAGCTTGTGCTATTGCTTTTTACTCTATATTATTACTTTTTTAAAAATCTTATTATTTTTTCCTTATGCTTCTTCTTTGTTATATACTTGTTTTTTGCTTTATATTATATTTATCTTTATGATAATTTTATTTGTATTGTAATTTTTATGTTATAATTTTTTTCTTGAAACTATGCATTGTATAAACGTACACTTTACCTATTTGTTTGCAAAAGCCCTGTAGGACGTTAATAAATAAATAAATAAAAAAGTCAGAGAGAGACGAAAATTTACGATAAGCTTCTCTCGAGGGCTCGCCCTTCTGCAACATTTGATTATTTATCTGGTCAACAGTACTGATAGCAAGACCGCGAATGAGGGTGACAATATCCCTTGGTTTGTTAAGGTTAATGCTACTCATTTTCTCTGGGTAACTTTTCAGTTCATTCAACTTCACATCATTCAACTTGATCAATTAACGTTGTTAAACAGAGCTTTCACCTTAGCTCGACCAAGGTTCCAAAGTAACTGTTTATTGTATTTACAACAAAAGAACGTTGACCAATCAGAACTTTCGGAACATATTCTCCCCAAAGTGATTCATCGACTGTGCATACGCAGATAGAAAATTATCGACATAGCGTTTGCAGCGCTGCGCATCCCTACTGATATTATGATGGAATAATCCAAGAATATGGTCCCATTGTTCATACAATGAAAATAAGTATTTCACTATATAATTTAATATCCTCTTAATTTAATTTAACTAAAATAATCGTAATCGTAATCTAAATTAAACAAACCAAACCTAATAACCTAACCTAACCTCATATATTGCCTATGAAATGTCAAAATATGCGGTGCATTTTTCGAAACTTTAAAGTGTAATATCTTATTTAATACTTACTTTTTAAACGTAAATTATCTTTCATTTTGTTATTTGCACATTCAATAATATAGTGAAATAATCATTTTCGTTGTATGTGCAATGGGACCATTATCTTGGATTTAGCCGGACTGCGCACTACTTTGGGCTGAGAAGTGAACGGAAGATTGGAGGGTGGGTGTATGGGCGGGGTCAATAAGCGAAGAAAGGATGTAATAGAAAACTTTAAGTTAAAACACAGCAGTTTTAATTCAGTTAATCTATTTTTTTTTAAAAAACTCTTACATTTAGGCAATGCTCTAAAGAAAACATCTGACAAGACCTTCCCGAGGATGTAGTTTTAAATCAGTTACATTAAAATTTTCATTTACACAAAAAAAAAAATAGTAAAAACATATACACAATATTATTGCAATACAGATGTTCAATCGTGGGTGGAATCATGAACGTTACATTGTGTAAAGCGATCACTCAAGCCAGTCATACTGATGGGTCGTAAGACCTATAAACACCCAAAGATCTATTATCCATTGTCTACTATCCCACATAAAATATACATCTGTAATATATCTGGATAAGTAAAAAAATAAAATACATACCAACTTTTCAGAGGGGTATTCGCGTCGATCGAAGCACACACATAATTTGCACAGCGAACAAAATTGTTGATATTATTGATTAAAAATAACAAATGTCAATGTAATGCAGTGCAAGAACTACATACATGATGTATTTTAATACTTCAAGATAAGATTAAACTGTTGATAAAAAAATTACTGTTAAAAACAAGCCCGTGTCGCTCGTAGAACGGAATTTGCGCGACACTCGTGCTAGAACTGACGAAGAATGTGGTGGAACTAGGCCGAAACAGCTGACACAAGATGGTATCTGCATAATTGACTCATCAGCAATGACGTCCGCTCTAACCGCATTAGCAAACACGCCAAAAAAAATCAACGTCAGAAGACGCGTGACGAAAATCTAGCAAACGAACCACTGCATCAAACCGTTGACAAGATACTTAAATTTCACAACCGTTCAGAATGCGATTCTTTCTGAGCTACTCTGCCTCGCGTCTCCAACACCAACATCGGACATACTGACTTTTAAAATTGTGTTGATTTTAAAATATGTAGGTGCGGGGGTATCGCCTCTGGCAATACCGTGCCGAAGTTGGAATCGAGGATGCTATTGGCGTTTTTCATTCCCTTTTTAGCGTAGGGTGAAATAACTCCGAGAAAGCGTCCAAACCTGAGTATTGTACGTCAGCCACAAATTTAATATAGATTTTTGAACCACTTTCTGAACGCTTTCAATCGCTCTGAAATTTGTTAGAAAAATTCTTTTACGAAATCAGCAATTATTATAAAAGTGACGTTTGAGTTTTGAGGTTAATAGCATTCGAAAAATTAACATGTCCTTATCGCAATTCGAATTGATTGCAAGATCTAATGTGACGAAGACTAAAAAAACTAACTCATAAAAACCAAGTTTTTATTATACTCCCTTTCTCATTGAAACAGGTTTCGCGCCAATTCCATGCGTCGGACTCGAAAATTAAACAAAATATAAATCTATATTAAAAATATATAAAATTTCGAAAAATCCAAAATTATACTATAATTATAGCATTTTTAAAAGAAAATTTGTTGGATCATTTTTCACATCGTCGCCACGAGTCTGCTTGCAAAGTTTCAGCTCGATTGGATCACGGTAAAAGGGATCGATCCAAAGTTTTTTCGTCAAGCAAGCAGACGCCACTAGTTAATATAAAGGGAGTAAAACTAGAAAATAATACTACATTATTAAAAAAATATGCTTTCATGAAAAAAAATATTAAAAAGGAATAAACATGAAACTCTCTCATCCCAATTCTATTCGATTAGTTATACTTGGTTATGTTTAAAACTAGCAGAAATTAATAATCAATAAACGCACAACCCTTTTGATTTTTTGATCATATATACGTGATCACTCTCAGTACTGTGGCTGTTAAAAGAATCTACTTTTCAGTAAAAAAATTAAAAAACATGATATTTTATTTTGATATAATATTATTTAAAGCTACTTTGATATACAGTCACCACATTCGGATCCATCGAGGAAGGAGCTGAACGGGAGAAGATGATGGGGGTTTCGGCGTGGAACCCCGGCATCTGTCTTCTTGGCAACTACAAGGAAAATACTGTCGGTAGATCTTCCAGACCAACCTGGGATAACTGGAAACCAACATGAAGACAAATTGGATCTTGATCCAGGGCGACAATTGGCGCAAGACGACGTTTGAAGTTTTCTAGAGACTTTGACGCCACTATCTTTGAATGAGATGACGAAGGTCTTGGTCTGTCAAAAATATGATGGACTGCACTGATGGAAAAAGCGTTCATCCATGATTCAAAAATTCTACACTTTCCATTCTCGAAGAATTCTAGGAGCCCTCCGTTTTTCACGCACTTGGAGATTCTGACCAAACGCTGATATATTTCAACAATAATTTTTGGTACGCGCATGCGGCAAGATATGCTGGCACCAGTGCACCAAAAAATTGGCATTTTCCGATCTCGAAGACTATCCTCAAGCTCGACGAAGCAGCAATATCAGAAGAGAAGCGGACTACGGATGGATTGAAGAACTGGAGACAGAGAAGGCAAAACACCACACAATCTATCAACTGTTGGAGCGAGCAGACGCACTGAATTATTTAAACAATAATTTTTAAAAAAGACGCACATTAATATCGACGATGCGTCACTGGAGCAAACGGAAGACTACTGACTGACATGATGAATAGAAAATTAAACCATTAAGTCCGCATTTGATAAGCATCGCAATGCGTCAACTGATACGACATATTGAAATAAGTTAAGCAAATACAGCGGCGATAGCGCTAACAGTGAACTCCAAAATCTGTCGCACGACTAAGTCAACAATTTTAATATTAAAACCCACTGCAACGGAGATGATAAGATGGTAGCTGTCAATGTTTCAAGGATGCTGCGTGTTGCCGAGTTACTACGCAAAGGACTTATCTTTTCACAAACACAAGCTTAAATACTCCTCCAGGCCACAAATTTTTGGTCCATTTAGACCTGTTCTTTATTATATTTGGGACATCAGATAGCTTAGAATTGTCATAGCCCGTTGTAGCGTTTAATTTTAAACAATTAAATTTTCAAAAAATCAATAAAAAAATCAAGATAAATTATAGAAGCCTCACAGAGACGAAGCTATTTATGTGATAAACGTGTGTGGAAGTCTTTATGGGATGACTCAGGATTTACCACCTGTATGAGCTGGCTCAAGAGATCACTCTACACAATGCAACGTTCACCAGTAGCTCATTGGTCTTGTGGTTAGGACTCTCGCCCCGTGATCCAAAGGTCGCAGTTTCGAACCTCACTCCAGACCAGAAAGTTAGTTCTATTTTCATAGCACAAGCGTTTAGCTTAATTTGAAAATAAAAATGTCCTTAGGTGTTCACGGCCGTTCAGAATCTTCTGTGTATAGTTTTCTGGGATATTCTGCCGTGTATATGTGACCTCTCTGGCCAACGTTTCGGATCCCATTGCAGAGTCCATCATCATCATGATGATGGACCCTGCAATGGGATCCGAAACGTTGGCCAGAAAGGTCACATGTACACGGCAGAATATCCCAGAAAACTATACATAGAACAATTTGAAAATAGTAAGAATATTGATGTTCCACGTATTCCGTGTTCGCATCTCTATTTAAAAAAAAAAATCAACCTGGTACCAAGACCAAGCCTTTGCACCCATGTTATTGTCTAATTTACGGAATATTTATATTGGTATTTTATACGAAACCATGAAACCAATTAAATTAGTCTAAAGCAGTCCAGCTGTTAATAATTTTGATTCCACGCTGTCATTAGTAGTAACAACGTGCTGCTAACAATGCCATAACAACGAGAAGCTTGTTGGTATAGTGGTCATGACACTCGCCTAGTGATCTGGTGGTCGATGGTTTGAGTCCATTCCAGGACACCAACATGATAGTCCTATTTCCACAGAATATTGATGCGACACGTATTCCGTGTTCCCATTTATTTTTTAAAATAACTATTTTGAAAAGAAATACTAAGTCAAGTGAAATACATTCATTAGATAATCATACATTCTTAAATATTTTTTTTTTTTATTCAGTCATAAATGGATGATAAAATAAGCGTTAACAATAACATAAAATACATATAAAAAATAGACTGTTACAATACGTTATTTCAAAATGAAAGTGGAGCTGTTAAAAGCGATGTTTGTCGAGTGTTGCGCAAGAGGGAGGCTGGGAGATGAGAAGGCGGGTGACACAGCGGGATGGCCCGCCGGTCCATTAGTGCATTAGTGCAGCATTGTGCACGGGCTGCGGCAGGAAATGCACTCAATCAGAGTGCGCGCATTACTTATGGAATGCGTTCAAAACACCAAAATAGAAAATCGAGATATAATTTTCATACAACATTTCTGCAAAATGGTCCCACTCAACAATGGATATTGTTAGACTGCTTCTTCAAATTCAATTTGTGGCACCATTTTAATAATAAAATACTGAAAACTTTGTTTTAACCACACATAAATTTTGTTTTAAAAAATCCAACATGTTTCGGGAGCGATGCTCCCTTCTTAATTGTACATTCATTCGTTATCTAGTTAGTAATTTCATTACAGTCAATACAGTGGCAGTACATTCATGGTCCTGTCAATTTTTTAAAACATAGTTTATTGTTCCGTGTATAGTTTCTGGGATATTCTGCCGTGTATATGTGACCTCTCTGGCCAACGTTTCGGATCCCATTGCAGGGTCCATCATCAGGGCTGATGTATGGCTGATGATGGACCCTGCAATGGGATCCGAAACGTTGGCCTTAGAGGTCACATATACACGGCAGAATATCCCAGAAAACTATACACAGAAGGTTCTGAACGGCCGTGAAAACCTAAGGACATTTCTAGTTTATTGTTACATCGTATTAAATACGAAAATTAAAGAATTTAAATTATCTATAACAGAAATGCGAATCTATAACGAATCACATAAATCAATGTAGTTCCTTAAGGGCGGTATAAGAAATTACTCGGCTGTCACCTTTTGCTTTTTGCCAAGCCGGCCGCTTCGTGGTCGATGCTGGCTGCTGCGACAGCGGCCAGTGTTTCCCTCAAATCTATTTTTGGTCGATGAGATTGTCCAAAAAAATATATGTGACACAGTGTGCATAACCTAAGCTAATAACATTGTGAATTAGAAAAAAGCATTAATAGCAAATCAAATATTAGGTCCTTACATATGAAATTGGCGTTTAGTATGGGAGGAACATAAAGCCGATTTTTTTTTATTATAATATATTTATTTAATCAAAGTATGTACCATTGCTATCTATGCACTTTTGCCATCTCATAGGTAGTTCATCGATCCCTTTACTAAAAAAACCATTCGGACGGGAATCAATATAATCTTTGAAGGCGGTTTGGACTGCCCCATCGGAGTTGAATTTTTTCCTTTGCAAGAAGTTATCCAAATTTCGAAAAAAATGGTAATCTGTTGGGGCAAGGTCCGGAGAGTACGGTGGATGTCTTAGACATTCCAATTGAAGCTCCTCTAATTTGGTAGCCGTCTGTTGTGCAGTGTGTGGTCTAGCGTTATCATGAAGCAGCAGTGGCCTAGAGCGATTAACCAGCCTCGTTGTTTAGCAGCTAGCTTTTCCATCATGGTTTGCAGTTGCTGACAATAGACATCTGCCGTAATCGTCTGGCCAGATTTAAGAAAGCTGTAGTGAACGACACCAGCACTAGTCCACCAAACGCTCACAAGTAACTTTTTTGGAGTCAATTTTCGCTTGGGGCATGGTTTGGCTGGTTCGGCAGGGTTCAGCCATTGCGATGAGCGCTTCCGATTATCGTACAGGATCCACTTTTCATCACAGGTAATGATTCGATTTAAAATCCCTTCATTATTGTGCCGGTTGAATAATGCAACGCAGCAGTCAACGCGCGTTTGTTGATTTGCTTCACTCAATTCGTGAGGTACCCATCTTTCAAGCTTTTTCACCTTACCAATTTGCTTCAAGTGGATTAAAACAGTTTTATCACTAACACCGCAGCCTGCAGCTCACTCGGATGTGGTTTGCGATGGATCCGCTTCCACAATAGCCTTCAATTCTTCATTATCAACTTTGGTCTCCGGCCGTCCACGGGGCTTGTTCTGCAGGTCGAAATTTCCAGAACGAAAACGTTGGAACCAAAAACGCACTGTGTTTTCTTTTGCGGCACCGTCGCCATACACATCATTAATTCTTCGAGCCGTTTCTGCAGCACTGGTGCCACGGTGGAACTCGTACTCGTAAATAACGCGATATTTCAAGTTTTTCATTTTGTAAACTGAGTGACGCAAAGAAAAAAACAATTGAGGAAAAAACAAATGAATTATAATTTTCAAAACACAAATACATGAGTAAATAGCTGTATAAATTTGGATTTGGAATTCCTAACCAAAGAGAAGATATTTGAGATCAAATTTGTCAGTACGGCAAAACGCCAATTTCATATGTAAGGACCTAATATTTAAAAAAAAATGCAAAATGCATACTTCCCGGTTCCTAATTAGTTATTCGACTCCCTTAAATTTATTTTTTGTGGTTTGATGCTTTATAGATCTAATTTTAAGTTTAGAATACCATTGATCCCGAAATATATTGATTAATCAATCAATGAATGAAGTGATTTTAACCAAAAAGTCTTCTCTTCATTGGAATATTTATCAATTTTTGCGTCGGCATTTCAAGCCTTTTTACGAAGTCGACGACTTTTCAAAATTAATATCTTTAAATTATGGTTATTACTCTTTCAAAATGAATAACAAAAGAAATCAAAAACTCGTTGACAATTCCTGATTTCAGCTTTTTAATCAAGACACGGTGTATTTCCGACCGATAGCCGTAATACGTACGAGAAAGCTTGCGGGAATTTCAATGAATGCATCCGTAATTTAAATACATTCCGCTCACGCGTCGTCTGGCATCCAACAGTCTCTCCTCTCATTCAAGGCGTCTCTCCTCGTCTCTTCATCGGCATCTCATTCTAGGCGTCTTTTGTCATGTGGCAATAACGCGTCTAATGGTAGTTCGGCGTCGGCAGTTGGAGGGTTGAGCGCCGCACCCCGTCTAGTCGGCTCGGCTGCAGGCGGACCACGAGCCTAGGGAATGCAATCCCGATCTGGCGAGATCGGGATCCCTCGAGATCTCGAGGCATTTTACGAGATCAGTCCCGAACCGAAAAATCGGACGAGATTATCGGGACTGATTATGTTTTGTGTATGTCTATAGAGCTTCTAGTAAGTACTTAAAACTTATGTTCATGTCACATCAAATAATGGAAATATCTTTGAATAATATTTGCTGTATTTTATCAACCTAACATAGCAATAAAAACTACTACTACTACTACTAAAAACTACTAGTTAGTAGTTTTTACTCTACTACATTGACTGATTGTTGCTTGGAAAATCGCCTACAAAAACTTTAATGCAATGATTAATAATGAACATTTTATTAAAATTGCTGATATAAAAATGCAAGGCACTGTCGTTAATTGCTATTCAGCTCTATGAAAAAAAAAACACAAAAGTATTCGGGATCCCGATCCGTAGGGATCCCGCGGGATTGGAAATTCTAATCTCGAGGGATCCCGAAAGGGCAATCCCGACTTAATTTAATTTTAAGGAGTGACACCATCCTCGAGGATAAAATTTTATGCAGAAATTGAAAGATTTTTCAAGATATATTATAGATTTCCCATAGGGACGAAGCTATTTGTATGAGAAACGTGTATGAAAGACTTTTATACGATGGCCCGGGGCTTACAAGCTGTAAAAGCCGGCTTAAGTCATGTATTCACCAAATCCATCGTAAGAACATCCACACATTATCGAATTTTTTAATGTATGTACGATGTTAGAGACGTCTGTAGTCCTTCCCACAAAATAGTATACGTAGATTTCGCAGCTGTTAATGATAACGCTATGTTTTTAATGTGGAGTATTAATCAATATTCTTTTTAATGTATATATATATGATTTTCTTCCGAATTATTTAACATTTATACTAGAATATGTATGAAAATCAATATTTTCTTTTTTTTTACTCCTTCTGTAGACCAGTTTATATTTTTATATATTTATTTTATTTATTTCAATATAATAAATTTAAGATTAATAAATAAATATCTTAGCCCTAACCTGTGCTAGCCATAATATACAAGATGTCCCGTATTTCGACGTCAAGCCGAAATTGGGTGATAGGCCAAGTCATAGAAGTTATGTGTTTTAAAGATTATAAGCATTTAAAAAAAATCTACATCCTGTGACGGTCTTTTCACTTCTGTTGCTACAAATCTTTATTTTTCTTCATTTTTTTTATTATTATGTAATCCTGAATAATTCTTCAGTAAACTTTAGTTCAAAATTCAAAGCCAACTGCTCCAGCTTGGAAAAAATGTCACTTTTTGACCAAACCAAGTATTCAAAATAAACACTTTGCCCTGTTTTTTTTTTTTTAATATTTTTCTGATAACTATTATGACTTGGCCTACCACCCGATTTCGGCTTGATGTCGAGATACGGGACATCCTGTATATGTATTGAGAGAAAGATAAAACAAAGTTAGATATATTTTGTACGGTTAGAATTCTGTTGACTTTGGCATTAGTGGACCCGCTTCAACGTCTTGTGTAAGAGATAAGAGCTGAGATAATTTGCAAAAAGTGCGGCAGTAATTTTGTACCGCAGTGTCGATGCGGTACTCCACGTTAATAGTCCGATGAACGATTAAACAAACAAAAAAAAAAATTTTTTGGCGTGCAGACTGTAGACCTCTTTTCGTATAAGAAAGATAATCGAATTAGTATGTGAAAACCGTGCGTACGAGGTACATTGTTTCGTTGTGTTGGCTTTTACAGCTATAAACACCAACACAACGAAACAAAATGCGTCGTACGCACGGCTTACACATACTAATTCGATTGTGTTTCTTTAAATCTTGATCCTATTAGCTTGTTTAGTGTTGTACACATCTTTCTCGCTACAGTCGCCTACTGCAGCCTCCTTGCTTACACTTTCCTTAAGATATATAGGGCGGTAAATCAATGCCCAAGTTACAAATTCTTTAACCTTTAAAATTATATTTGTATAAAAATAGTAGTGTAACCTCTCTGTAAATTCGGCTGGGAAAAGACTAGGACTACAGCTGGAAGAAACAAAAGTCAGCCAAATTCTTCCGCATCTTTGCGAGACGGTTCGTTATTGTGCGACTGACCTTAACTGTGTACAGGTTCTCCATGTACCCCGACTTAAATGACGTAAGAAAGCTCTTCCCATTTAAATTATGCAGTAGAGAGGGCACAAAACACTTCCCTGCGGTGCTCCAGAGATTGCAAATTGTCTGCTGACAAAGGGCTGCTAACAAGGACAATTTCTCCCCTTTACAACCAGTTTAATAGCTTCGTCAAGTACTTGGTGGAAGTGGAGTGCTAGGACAAAAAACGTATTTTAATTACACATTAAGAGTTTTCTTATTTGTGGAGTGGTATCAACCGTCGTTGTTAGAATTCTACTTATAGCAAAAAGTTAATAATATTCTGTTTTATTTTATCATATTCTTTTTGGTATAGTAGAATGGTGGCTGATATTTTGGGCTCGGCGTATCAATAATTGGTAAAATTCCTATCTTGAATCTGCTGGCATATCATACCTAGCTCTATGCTCTTGAGCTCCAAACGCGGCATGGCAATGTACGTGTTTTTTCATACCCACATGACTTTCTCATCTTATTTTGTTTTTAGTTATGAGCAATCTACTAACCCTGTTAGGGGTAAACTTGCGGGGTGACATATTTCCTCTCACACAAGCGCGTCTTCATGCACACCCATACACACGCACACCCACGCAGTAAAACTTACTAGTTGAGATACTACCTAACCGACACATACCTGTATTTACTTCCGTGATAAGAGTATAACAGTTTACTGTCATTGGCAAAGGGCTCTGCCTCTTACATCACTGATGAATCTATCTAGGAATCTATGAAACCTAAATCTTATTGGAAATAAGTTTTTAAAATTTCTTTTTATATTTCGGTGTATAAATAAGTATTTAACTTTTAAACATAGATATTGCTGTGTTTGCTACTAAATAGTAGACATTGCTGATTTTGCTATTTACATAATTATTATTGCTGTCTTTGCAATTATGTTGCAGTCTAAAATCGACATCAACTCTCATTTTTATATGAAGCGGCCATTTTGTCACACGACACACAGGGTGATGTGTTTATTTCTGCGTTTGTTTTAAACTACGAGAATATTTTCATGTCTGGCTTTTAGTATCTCGGCAATATTCCTTTTTTTAAGCTACAACACGCCGTGGAGCCCAATTACTGTAGCGAAACACGTCACAAAAACACTCCACGCTTGATTTAGTCTCACACGCGGGATTCGAGCCCGAACTCTCGAGTATAGGAAGCCAGTGCCCGCTTGACTACGAGGGCCGTCATTGCTCGTCGATGTTGCTATCTGCGCTTTGAAACACTATTTTGAAAGGGATAGAGCTATATTGGTGACCTTGGTGACCCCGCAAATATTGACATAAGATGATTGAAAATGATAACGCACAGTAGAAAATCGTTTGTAGATTAAAAATCAGGATTGAAGAAAAATCTGTTAAGATGGATAAAAACCTACAGCTTGAACTTGCTCGGTATAGCGATTTTCATCAAATTAAGCAAACTATATAAATTCAGAAACGCACGAGATAAGCACCTAAGGTTTCCGGTTTGATAGTGTTCCATGAACTTTGGTCATACGAAATATCGCGTGTTCTATACCTAGATTCTTCGTAATAAAAAGCTATAATATTTGAATTGGTTTTACCCACCGGATAACGCGTGTTTTGTCGTAAATAAGGTATATTGCTGTTAATAAAACTAAACTGTTAAAAATAATAATAAAAGAATTCATCAGAAATCAAATAGTATCAATATTATAATACAAAAAATAGTACTGGTAAATTTTGAGAAATGTTAAAGATAAATATATCAGAAATTGACTCACTCGGGTGTTTATAAACTAAAATGTAATGACTGTCCCTCTTTTTATATTGGGAAAACGAGTCGTAATTTTAATATTAGGATTAAAGAACATATAAGATGCTTAAATAATTCAAATTTTTCCGAATTTTCCAATCATATTATTGAGAATAACCATAGTTTCGATAAAAATACAGGATTCAATATTCTTCGCATTGATAGTAAAAGTAGACGTCTTAATAATTTAGAAGCCCTAGAAATTAAGAAAGCCATAAATAATAATGAATATATTATAAACAATCAAAAAAATCTAACTTACACTCCTATCTTGAATATGTTCCCTTTCACCCTATCACCTGTTTCTTTCACACCCCCCATTATTTACCCCCATTTGGACACTTGACACTGAGGTATGATTGTTCATATATTTTGTAAAGTTTAATTAGTATTATATATATATAACCCTGACGAAGGAACGTTGTTTCCGAAACCGGTTAGTTTTACCAAAAATTAAGTGGTGATAAACAAAGTTAATTCGTTTAATTTAATTAAATTAATTTTTACTTGAAGAGAAGTAATCGAAAATGAGTACCATTTTTTCAAAATTTTGCTCAGGCTTTTCATGCGTTCATTCATCGGCAAAAATAACAAAATTAAAAAAAGAAAGCTCTGGATTGTGCCTTTCCACTTCATCCTTTCCATTGCCTTCTGTTCCCATCCCTTCTTCCTCCTAGCTTCTCCAGATCAGCCTGTCGTCCAGCTGTCTGGATCTGTCCAGCGGTCTCCACCCAGTTGGTTTAACCCCGTGTACTTATTAATGGCTCTGTCGCTGCTTGCTCTATATATACAGGGTGTACTAGAGCTAGCAGCAGAAACTTGGCCGGTAGATTCCTGGCTATTTTATGAGTCTAAAATGTTCAAGCAACCATGACCGAATATCAATAGTTATGGAGATATGCAATATCAAAGTTTGCATTTTTTTTTCAATATTTCTGACTTATTTTTTGCAAATAGTTGAACATTGCAGTAACTTATATCGATTATGAAAAATTAATTTGCTTCAATACAACTTAAATAAAATGATGAAAACCTTGTAAAAAAATATATTTTTTCAATTTTTGCAAGGTTTTTATCATTTTATTGGACTTGTATTAAAGCGAATGAATTTTTCATAATCGACATAAGTTACTGTAATGATAGTTTAACTTTTTGCAAAAAATATCCTATACAAGCTAGTCAGATAGATCTGATGGTGCTGGTTATAAAAGGCTGTTGTAAGAGGAACCGTATTCCTGCATTTCTCCTCTTTAACATATCTATTGCAATACCGGGTCTAGGTCCCAGTGTTGTCCTTAGTTGTTAACTTAGCCTTACATTAAAGCCAGAAAAGCCTCCGTTCTTCTTCAAAGGTCATCTTCCATGATTCCGCTCCACGTGTTATAACTGGTTTGATGATAGTATTGCAGACACGCAATTTAGTATTTCTACCCAGCACTTTTATTTTGAAGGCTTTCCTGTATACGGTTTTCAATTTCTACATGTAAGTTTAACGTGTCATCCACATATCTTAGCCAGATTGAAGGTATGTGAGTGGCAATTCTTAATGCTTTTTCTTCGAAGTGTTCCATGAATAAGTTGGCTACTGGAGCTACTGGTGATCAGATTTGACAAGACAAAAATCTTATCAACAGAACTTCACCTTACACCCAGATTAGTGAGGGAATCCATTGAAATATACAAACATTCCAATTTCAATAGAGATGACAGTTACAAACTATCTTTGTTACAAATTACAAACTAGTATTTAGCGCGCTGTTCTGACGACATTGATTCAACCCATGAGAGACGTCGCAGTAAAGTCCGCCGACGTAACTAGTACGCATTGCACACTAGCGACCTTTATTGTAGAAGAAGTGAACACTCCACAACAAAGTGCATATAATTTACGCCCTCGAAAGCAGTAATCAGTCCGCCCTCTACCTCCGCGGGTAAAGGTCGTCCTCCTGATGACGTAGAATAAAAATTCAACGAAACGTCGAGAATCGTTTCTCGGAAAAACATACGGTTGGTATAAAACATCCTCAACCAGTTACAGTTAAATATGTCTAACGACCGTAATAACAACCCTAACTCTTTAATAACATGTAAGTTGTTTTCTTCGTTGATAACTGTGCCAAGATATGTAAATCGGTCCACGCTTTCTATTGTGTCGCCATTGACCATCATGTCACCGAACAGACTTTCTGTGGTTCTGTTACTTCTTTGTATTTTGCGTGTTGATCTTTAGACCACTTTGTGATGCTGTGGCTTTTGATTTTAGGAACATGCTCATAGAAGCTACAGCTCACAGACTTAACTGGATACGTCTCTCTATTATCAGATCTTAGACCACGCGGTTGAGTCAAAATTAAACACTTATGCTTATATCGCCAATCATTTACAAGCAGATTACATAACACGTATCGCCGATAGACGCAACCTGCTGATTCAGTTTCCGATGTAATATAATCCGATAAGATTAAGAATCCAATTGAACTAAAATAGACAAACAAGCGACACAAATATTTTGACACGTGGAAAAGATAAGAAAAATTTATTCTCGTAAATAGAGATACGATAGAACTTAAGCAAGGTAACATGGAAAATCACAGGATGATCATGATTAGATTTACGTATTGTAGCCGTGACAATGACGTAGTGACGATGGAGCGACTATTTCAGTTACGAGAAAGACGAGCTGAAGACGAGAAAATTGTCTACCCTTGCTCCAAGTAATATCCAGCAATGCAGAGACAGCTTGCAGTATTGCTTACTAAGCTAGCGGCATATTATATGCTGTAACCACCACAAAATATCTTAAAGAGTACGTACCCCAAGGAAGTGTTTTAGGTCCGACGCTTTTCCTCCAGTAAAAGTACGGTAAATTAATCTCACTTGCAGATGACTCGGTACTTCTTTTTCAATATGAGTGGTGAGAAAAGGTATAAGAAAGGCCCTAAATGGGTTAAATCGTTTAACAAAACGACTTGATAAAAATCTATCGACAGTAAATGCTTCAAAGACAGAATAAAGGAGTTTTTTCATTAGTGAAATAATGGAAATGAAACCTCATGAAAAGTTGAATGCCAATCGAAAGATAAAGCCTGTGAGTGTACCTACTCATCTGCAGACAACAGAAGATAGGTATCTAGGTATTCATACAGACTAACATCTAAACTGAATAAAACATGCACAGACTCTCGAATAAGAAAGTTGGTATATTTCTTAGATTGAATAGTAGAGAAAATTACTCGACACATTGAGGAGAAGAGTATTATACTATGCACTGTGCAACTCTCGTCCCAAGTACTCGTTTATCAGTTGGGGTGAAACAGCCTTAGACGCCTTAAGCAAAGCTCAGAAAATGGTATTGAGTTATTCATAGAAAGCCTTTCCGCTTTGAATGAATTATGCAAAGAATTTTCCAAAGGATGTCACCTCCTGGACATCAATCATATGAATTTCAGACCGTTTCATACTCTCCGACCGGAGAAATTAGGTATATTACGCTGTAATAGCTGGAAGGCAAACGACGCAATCGGGATCAAATTTCGCACACATAACCACAATCGTAACAAATTTAAGCATCACGCACAGAAGGCACTATGACAATCTACGATGAATTTCAGCTCCTTTCGTACCCTCCTACCGGAGAAATCGGACATGTTTACGCTGTAAAAGCTGGAAAGAAAAGGACGCGATCGGGATCAAAATTCTCAAACATGACCACAGTCGTACGCACGCGCAGAAGGCAGTATGACAATCTACGATGAATTTCAGTACACCCTTTCACACCCTCCAATTTACAATACCGCCGACAATAACCGGAAGGCAAATGACGCGATCGGGATCAAATTAGCTACACGTACGGGCGTAAGGCAGTTTGACAACCTTGAAGGCGTGTCACGGCGAAAGGATAGACAATTCTCGACTCGTCCTCGTATTTCTGACCAGAGGTCGAGGAAGAAGTCGCGCCCGATGAAGCGTGTCGGATGCTCTCCGACAACGGATAATAATAGAACGGCGCATGATGTAGAGGCGGCGATAAGAGCGTCAGTCAAACCACGGCACAACCGTCGCAATGCGGCGCTGACAGATCACGGCCGCCGATAAACAAACACACTCTACATTTTATTTGATAAACCGGCCGTTGGGAGCCGTCAGAAATGAAGCCGAAATTGAAATAACAAAAAAAAAGAGTCTATGCAGAGAAAACTCCAGCACGCTACACGGGGTGTCCGAAAAAGCACAGGTAAATTTGAATCGCCTGACTTTATTGGAGTTTTTTTTGCGTGCTTTTAATTATTTATTTATTAAAATAAAAAAATTAAAATGTCAATCTACAACGTTGCTCAACTAATCGAAAAAATATTTTAACTGCTACCGGGATTCGAACCAACGGACCGGGATGGCGTGTTATCCAATTTCGCCACGGCAGTCTAGAAAATTAACGAAAAATTTTCGACCCTATATGTAGTTTCTTTTTGATTGATAAACATTATTATTATAATGCAAGAGTCACAAATACCTTAAATTAAAAAAATGTTAAAAATTCACAGAACTTCGTTCTGAAATTGGAACTTCACAATAATAATGTGTTTTTTTTCTTTAATATATATGCTTTTAACCTTTTAACTGCCAGCCATATTTACTATGGGGGACACCTATAGGCCAGACATTTTTCCGTAAAATAAAGTAAATAAAAAACAATAAAAATAGACATAATATGATGAAAAAGTGTAAGAACTTACCAAAGAATTATGTTTTTCGAATTTATGACGGAGTTTTTTGAAGTAAAAGCAAAATAAATTCATTCCGCAAAATATACAACAGGGTTGTCACTATTTCACTTTTTTTGTTTTTTTTTACCTGTTTTTTAATGTTACACCTTTAATATCTTACTATTATGTAGTGAATTCTTCCTGCGTGTGGTATATTTCAAAATACGGTTCAACTCATAGCATTGAATGAATCAAAACATGAATCAAAATTGTCCTTTGAGGCACGAAAGGATCGCTATCCCAATGAAATAGTGGTTTAGGTACTATCGACGTCACTAGTAGAGGCAATATTTTCTATTTCGTCAGGCACATTATTTTCATTTTCATCCGGCTCAAAAAACTCTGGCAATTCGAATTCCACATCACTCTCATCAGATTCGGCGGTTTGTCCAACAATCTCATCATCATCATATGTCAGCCATTGTAATGTCACAAAAAGAAATATAAAAAATGTTTTATAAAAAAACAGAGAAACAAAAAATTCACGCGAATCTCGCGAAAAAAGATAAAAATGTGGTGTATATAGATCGCGGGCGCTGCGCCGCGTGGCTCGATGCGAGCGAGGTTTGTACCTGCTCGCCGCGAGCCAACGCGTCTTGTGCTACGAGTTGCCGCTCCGTATACACACACGCGCACGGCGTTTGCAATAAATGAATAAGTCCGTTGCCGCATGTATTATAACAAAAAATTAACACAATAATTTGAACACAACGTGTACAAAGAAAAAATTAATTTCATAGACACACTAGATAGATATACTCACTCACATTGCACTATATACAGAAATACGGCGAAATAAACCCACTGATATTTTAAATAATCGTGAACAAAATCAAACTGAAGTACGGAAAAACAGAGAAACAAAAAATTCAGTTGAATCTCGCTAAAATAAAGATAAAAAAATAATTTTATAGACGCACAAGATTGTTATATTCACTCAAATTGCATTAAAAATACGAAAATGGCGAAAAAACCGACGAATATTGTCAATAATTGGAAACAAAATCAAGCCAAACGCGCAGTTTTAAATTGAAGTATTGCAGGATTCCCCGTTTCTCAGCCAAAAAACATTGCAAGCGGCGACCCTAGCGAACTCTGAGAACTGTCAGATGGAACACTTTCATAAATCACTAATTTTACGAGATTTGGTGGTTTAAAAAATATG